>LOJH01003309.1:9142-31560 GCA_001685095.1 Ellobius talpinus | reverse complement strand
GAAGAAGAAGAAGAAGAAGAAGAAGAAGAAGAAGAAGAAGAAGAAGTAGTAGTAATAGTAATTCTTGGTGTTCACAATGCCCATATAGATGACCCAACTCCTCTGTTCTAAATTCTGACCTTTGATCCCTCACTTTCATAGCCACACTTGAACCCAGCTAATAATGTCTTGGCTGGGCATGAATACAAGTGAGAACAGTTGCCCCCTCCTACCCGGTTTCCAGATCGTTTCCCCCACCACTCAGTTCAGTAGGACTTTGACCCCATGAAAACTTCTAGTCCATTGAATCTACACCTTTTCATTGTCTCTCATTTCTTTCACATCCTGTATTTCTTACACAGCTTAAACTCAATGGTCAAACATGTTAACAAACCTCATGGATACTATCAACTCTTCTTAGGTTTATGGTGATCCTAACAGGTGGTCATAGGCTTATCTGAATCTATATATTGACTGTATCCTCGTAGGAGGTCATCTTAAAGAAAATGAACAACCATACTGAATGAGGTCACTTTAAAATATGGCTTCACCCAGAAAGACAAATATGTTATGTATTCACTAATAAGAGGTTATTAGCTGTTAAGTAAATGATAATCAAGCTTCAGTCCACAGACCCAGAGAGGTTAGGTAAAGAGGGGGGCTCTAGAGGGTATGCATGGACCTCTCTGGGTAGGCAAAATGGAGAAAATTTTGCAGAAGGATTGCAAGCAGTGGGGAAAGGAACAGGAGGATCAGATGAGGGGTAGAGAGACCGTGGGCAAGAGAGAGCTGAAATTGTGGGGGGATTGGGGAGTGGAAACCTAGTGCAGTGGGAATTTCCTGGAATTTGAGGGTAACCGTAGTGAGGACTCCTAATAATGGAAGATACAGAATCTGCGCAGCCATCCTTTGTAGCCAGACAAGGCTTCCAGTGGTGAAATGGGTTGTACTTGGCTGAGTAGTTGGCTAAGGGATCTGACGGAGATAACCAGGCTGACGTTAGGACAGAAGGTCACTCTGTGAAAACTGACAGCAGGACCCCATTGCTCAACATAAATGTCCAGCTAAGTCCAGAGTCTGAGTTCCCACTATGAGCTCCAGTCCTTGCTCTTCTTTCCATCTCCCTCCCCTCCATAGTTAGCCAAGAGGCTTAAGCCAAAATGCCTGGAATCACCCTTTCTGCCATACATGCAGCCTTGCCATAAATCCCAAGTCTGGACATCTGCATCATCTACAACTCCCTTAACCACATGAAGTCAACTACAACCCCCACAACTGGATCATTCTCCATTCATGTAAGCGTTGTCTTTAGAGTCCTTCTTCCTTGTAGCTCCACCACTCTGAAAGCTGCACACATGAAGCAAATGTCCGCCAGATTTCCTGTATCACAGAGCAGGCACCTTTGAAAAGCAGTCTACACAGGTCCCTATCTGCTCACTGCTCCCCAGTTGCTACCTATATCACCCAGCAGGTAGAGCCAAAGTCCTCACAGGTCCACAGACTGGCCCCTGGGTACCTCTTTGTGCTTGGTTCCTTCTCGGATCTGCCTCCCTTACCTGCTCCAGAAACCCCACCACCATAAATTCCTATTCTATTAGACCCAGTGCTCTCTCACCTCGGGACCTCTGTGCAGACTTTTTCTTTGGACTCTTAAATGATCTGCAACTTGGAGACGTATCTCCTGCACATCATTTTGAACTGTCACCACCACACGATGATGACATGCCAGATTTCTCTCTGAAATCAGTGCACACTATTGTTCTAGCTTGCTTTTCTGTTGCTGGGATAAAACACTGACCAACACCAATGTGACTTATGCTTCCAGATCATTATCCATCCATCTTTGAGGAGTCCCAGGCAGGAATCTAGAGGCAGGGACTGAGGTAGAGCTCATGGAATAACACTGCTACTGGCTTACTTCCAGGCTCATGTTCAGCTACCCTTCTTATACAACCTAGGACTATTAGCTCCCTAGCAGAGTTACTCCCCCATACACATTGACCTAGGACCTTTCCCAGCAACTAGCAACAAAGCAAATGTGCCCCCAGACATGTCCAAGGGCATTCTAAGGAAGGCAATTCCTCAACTGAGGTTCCTTCTCCCATGGTGACTGTATGTTTGTATCAAGTGGAAACCTAAATCTAACTGTGGCAAACACCAACTGTACCATCTTCATTCTCATTTTTATATTTATAGATTACATTTTTGTATCTAAGCTCCTTGTTATCTATCTCACATGACAGACAGACAGAAAAACACACACACATACACACACACGCACACACACACACACACACACACACCAAAACATAAGTTTCTTGAAGTCAAGAAATGACATTTCCTTGATTCAACACTGAATTCTGTTTGGACCATTTAAATAAGATGTTTCATAAACAACTTCCGCAAAAAAAAAAAACCTCTTAGTATAAGCCGTGCTGTGGTGGCACACACCTTTAATTCCAACACTCAGAGAGGTAAATACAGGATACAGGCAGATCTCTGTGAGTTCGAGGCCAGCCTGGTCTACAGAGTTCCAGGACAGCCAGAGATACATAGTAAAACCCTGTCTTAGAAAAACAAAAACAAAATAAAATATTAGTATAAAGCTTTGCAGAGATAAATTACCCCTATAAGTATTAGTTATTATTATGAAGGTTTACAAACACAGATTCTGCTTCCTCAGAGTAAACTTCATAATCATTCTATTCTTACAGTGGACAAATAAACAAGACCCATTTTATCATGAAATCTTACTTATGATTATTATAAGTGATCTAAGAATGCTGATCCACGGGTAGGACAGATCTGCCACCCACAGTAAGTTAGCAACTAGAAAGCGGTTATAGCTTTTGGAGTCAGACAGACAGACTTGATAGGGAGTCTGAATCCTGATTTTGTTATCTGATAGCTGTGAACTTGAGTACGAATCTTCCTAGGTCTCAATTTTCTTGTCTGTAAAATGGGAAAGGCCATCCTGTCATCCTTCCAAAATGCTGCTCTGATGAACACTGGAATTCTAAAGAGAGGACATCATGCCCACAAGCAGTTCTGATTGGCATGCATTCAATGGCATCAATAACTCATTTTAGGGAAAGGCCAACAGTTAGATGTGGAAAAGCACAACCCATAGGGAATGAAGACAAGATTATACTGCTTTTTCTCTGTGTTTTTAGAATGCTCACGATTTGAGAAAGTACTGCTTTAAGAAACCCAACTGGTTTTAAACTCAAGAATAAAATTTTCTCTTCAGTATTTGGTTGCAGCATTGGCCTGTACAGTAGTGGAGAACAATTATGAATATAAAATAAAGAGAAGTTCCCTGTTAATTTCCTAAGAAAAAGCAAGGCAATCTGCTAAATAAGAAGTTCATTTTGAATCTCCAATTTACACGGTTTCAAGACAGTCAAGATTAATGTTCTTTTTCTTCAGGAACCATCAGTGCTTGTCATGTTCTCCATCTGAGTTCTGGTCTCTGTCTTGCTACTAGCTCTAGGTCTAAAGTCTGCAAATATTCTTTTTTGATGTGTGTGTGTATGTGTGTGTGTGCATGTGTGTGTGTGCTATTTCTACTTAGATATTTGATGGATTGAAGGAAAATAAAATAAATTCTCTATGCTCTATTTCAAATGTCTCTGACATCTTTTTTTGTACTATGAAATCTTGTGCCTTTTCATATCTGTGGCACCTAGAAAATCAAATCAGTAAAAATAATGCTATGTGGGAGTCTCTGGAAGAAGAGACTGTATCCCAGAAACTCTGTGTGGGTAACTGAGGACAGATTTGCAGACTTGGGCTCAATCTGGTTTAACTTTTCTGAAGCTATAGCATGGGAAAGTCATGTTCACAAGACTTGTGGTTTGAAAGGGAAGAGGAAGGGAAGTCATCTGTGTTGAACACCTTCTACCCGTTGTCACGCGCCCCACTTCAGGCTTTGTGTGGGATTCCCTTGAAGAGCTACTTGACAGCTCTGGAAATGCAGCACTGCTATATGATATTTCTGTGGTATTTATGGCATGACTTATAACTACCAAAACAGCGATGGTCATGGCAATTTAGATTTGAGTTATGCTTACACCGGTTATCAGATGCCGTAATATGGATACGTGCTTGTAGTGTGGCTCCATCCCTGCCCCACATCTCAAAGCCAATCCCTAACTCATTGGTGATAGAAACTAATGACTTTCCTCAAACATAAAGCCAGATAGATGCAACGTGATCCATCTACACAGAAACCCTCCAATGCAGCAAATACCTACAGAAAGTGTGGTCGTTGATAAGTTTAAACTCTCCGAATCAACTCTCCGAATCTCAATGTTTCATTGTAAAGGTTTTGTTAGTAATAAGTGAGAAATATTTTACATAATATATGGCATGAAGTTCAATAAAAAGTACTCATGAATGTCATTAGCATCTGAGAGTTTAAATGTATGCTAATGTGTACCCTTTATTTCTATCTGAACTCAAGAAGGCTTCAATAGCAAGCTAAAATAGCAATTATTTGACTAGACTGTGTATGGCTATTTTTAAGAAAACTTTCTTCCCCATAACAAATAAATGTATTAACAAGGCAAACTGTATATTTTAAATATGAAAATATATCTATGGCGGCAAGAAAATATTCTTGCTGTTTTATGTGTGCATACGACTGGTAAGAGCAATTATTTTCAAATACCCTCCAACAGATTTTTGTTTGTTTGTAATCAGTTCTGAATACAGAGACAGAAAGAAGAATCATTTTAGCCAGAGATTTTACACTAATTTCTTAAGCTCTTTGCAGAAAATACATAGTGTATTAGTCTTACAGAATAATATACAAATTTAGGCTTTATTCACAATACAGAAAAGAATGAGATTAGCAGCATACGAAGCCAACCCTAGAAATCATCTTCATGCTTCTATTGAGTAGAAATTATTGCCATTGCTTGTGTTGTTATAAATATACATTTAAAGTGGTTAAGTAAGCTTTCTTCGAAAAATGTCAGTGATAAAACCAAATTAACTTTTGTTTTTAATTCTTCAACTTTTCTCCTTAATTTCCTACAGCTTCTGCCTAACAACCAAACCTAGGTCAAATGAAAATTAAATGAAGATGAATCTAATAAAAATGCAAAATAAAAATTTTCCAGAGGAAAATCCATCGTTTGTTTGGAGTATCAAGTCATGTTTCTTCAAACCAAATACTGTGGTTTCTAGGTTTCCTGGAATTTTCCCAAGGGAGAAAAAGGAAGTAAGCAGGAATTGGAGTGTCAACTTATGCTCACTTCTCCATTCAATCAAAATAGCACCACTAAAAAGACTGTGGATGTTGGCTTTTACCCAGGACTTCATTTAAAGTCTGATGACTCAGAGGAAACTGAGTCATAAAATTATGATATCCCTGCCACCCAGGCAGGATGCTCTGATTTTGTGAATCCAGTTGGTTCCCTGCTGTCCTAGTTCATTTTTTTTGTTTGTTTGTTTGTTTTTATTGTTATGATAAAGTCCTGATGAAAACCAGCTTGAGGGAAAGGAGTGTATGTGGCTTACAGGTTGTAGTTCGCCATGAAAGGAAGCTAAGGTAAGAACTCAAGGCAGAAACTTAGAAGTAGGAACTAAAGCAGAGGCCCTGAAGGAGCATGTGGTTGGTCCACTTACCAAGGGGCAGCACCACCTCCTGTAGTCTGAGCCCTTTTACATCAATCATCAATGAAGAAAATGCCCCAGAGTCTTGCCTAAGGCCAATGTAACAGAAGAATTTTACAGCTGAGGCTTCCACTTCCAGGTGACTCTATCTCCTGTCAGGTTGACAGAAATTACCCAGCACATCCCTCAAATGTGACAGACAGGTTCCCACCCACCATTATGACCTAGAGGCTTTGATAAGTGGCCCGTTTTCATCCATTTGGCCAGCATCTACTCTATATGTGTGCGATCATTACACAAACGGAAGAAACAAAGGATGCTCAGTACATTTTGCCTGTATGCTACTTGAGCTTATATAATTACACATGGTGTAATTATACTCTGTTAAGATCCTATCAAAGTTTGTTTGCCTATTTCTGAACACTGACGCGTAAATACTTCCTTCACTTTCAAAAATAACAGATTCAATCTCTCCTTGGTTGTAGCTGCCTGTCCTTGAGACATTTTCTGGATGTTTACCTTGAGCTATAAGAAAATCTGCCTTAATGACAAACAACTAATCAAGCAACAAAGTCACTTAATACATGTCATGCCACTACTAACTCTTTAGTGTGACAACTAAATGGGTTCACTGTTTACGCCAAACATTTAGGGTATATGAAGTTTGGAGAGGTTAAGTAACCTTTCAAAGTTAACTATTCCCGTTTCTGGTCACATCTCAAGTCCTTTCTCTAGGGGTTTAGATTCCCTTTTTCTTTCCTTTCCCTTCCATTCCCTTCCCTTTCCTTTCCTTTTCCTCATTTGTTTGTATTATACTAGTGAGATCTTTATCTGTGGTGTGTGAGTGTGTGTGTGTGTGTATGACTATCAACGACCTTTATATGAAAAGGGCTTCTATTATAATTTTACACCATGGCATGTAAAGGCTAGAGAAGAAATAACTATGCATCTGTTATTCACAAAGCATAACACTAGGTGCTGGGGATTCAGAAGAGAGGAACAAATAAAACGGCTGTCTTGACAAAGTTTTCAGGGGAGAGAGAGAGCTAATCAGACAAATGATCACACCTATAAGCAACACCATGATGGTAACAGGAATTTTATGCAAATGTTATACAGCTAGCTGCTGGGAAGACCCTGACTGCTTCAGCTGTGGTACAGCAGGAGGCCTTTCTAAGAAAACCCGGCTAAAGCCTAAAACCGAAAGACGAGTGAGATTCAGAGCGGTGAGAGGTAGATGAGAGTGTTTGGGGGGAAAGGAGAGACAGCTGCAATATCTTGAAGTACAAAGGAAACTGGCCAGATCTAAGAACTGAGGAAAGCCTAGGGTGGGGAGCAATGCAAATGGAGAAATGCTGGTCGAGGGGAAGGGCGTGGGGAGCATGCATGGGGAGCTGGAGAAATGGGCTACATTGGTTGATTTCGTTCTTTCTTTAAGGCATGAAGTGTGTGGCTATTAGTCCACAGCCATACCCAGTGGTTAGCAGCTTGGCTTCTGCTCAATCAAGGACAAGTTCCTCCCTAATGGCTTCACCCTCCATTCTCTTTGTGAGTCTATTATACCAACCAACAAAGTTTACAATGGAAATGTGGGGCTACTAGCTAGTCCAATGGTTTCAGTGTGGCTTGTGTGTCACAGTTCTACCTTGAGAGAAGCTTCCTCACCCCTGTTTGGCTGATGATTGTTCAGGCACAACCTGGCAAGACGTGGTAGAATTACAGTTTTCTTGTGCATAGGTTTGATGCCTCTAGCATATTTAACCATACTGTTACTGTTGTTTGCAGGATACATCCATGGCTAATGATTGCTACTGAGTAAAACAGAGAGCAAATCTCATTCATTTTACATTTCACATTCTTTCATTAAAAAGTAGCGTTACAATTTTTTTCATTCACTCTGCGCATACTTACTGAGTACGTCCTATGACTTCAGCACTGTGGTACTCATTGGAAATGTTTTCTGAACCAGATTGACAAGGCAAACCAGCAGTCCTTAAAAATTAAAGTATTAATAATAAAAAACACAAGCTATTTTGAGAGCTTTCATAAAACAGAGACTAGAGACATAATAGTACAATATTTTAAAAACAATTACTAGTCTCATGGGATAGCATTTGAATTCTGATTTTGCACATGCCCTTTTACAAGCAATGGTTTCAACAGAAGATAGAACTAAAGAGTTGAAAAGGACGACATCGGTTCTGGCAAAGGTGTAGTCGTTATACAGCTAACATTGGTAAAATCCAGTTAAAAATGAGAGGATTGTTAACAATGTCACAGTTCTCCTAAGCCATATTAGGAAGTAGCTTTCTGACTTCATCACCCAGCTAGTAACTTAACATTAACAACTGTACTGATGATTTAAGCACTTTCTCTTCTCTAAGCATCAATTTTAAAGCTAGTCCAACATCCTGGTACCCCTAAGTTCAGGTAAGGAGTGCCCTCTCTATCCTCCTGCATGTTTAGACTTTCCCCGTTACACAAAATTGTAATTTCCTCTTTCAGAATCTAACCTCTCCATAAATCACAATCCCCAGAGAATATCTATGTGAATATGAGATTCTCTTCATGAAACCTCTCAGTATTCAAGCAGAATATCAGAATTATCCAAGCCAGGTCCCAGTGGTCATAGGGTACTCGTGTAGCCAGAAGGAAATGAGCAGGACACTCTACAAACAACTGAGGTGAGAGCCAAGTTGGCCTAATGATGAAGAGCATTCTAATGAAAGGGTGCCAAGATGTTGTAGAAAACATTTCACCACATTTTGGGTGGGGTTAGGGGTGCATGCAGATGGTACAGATGAAGAAAAGTTTGAAATGCTGTGGGTTCAAATCAATGGCGTTCATGTGAATTGTCAATCACTTCCCCAGAAGATTGTGGAGAAGGACTAGAAAGTCATTGGCATGAAGAGTTTGTGAATCCGAATCTAGACACTTTGCATACAGATTTGACACTTTCTACTCATGTCAAACAGACAGCCCTATGAAATGATACTTTATATGAGGTGGATCCTTGCAAAATAGCAATCCATAAGGTCTTTGCAAACAAACACAGTAAATATTTATTGCTTTAAACTCCAAAAGCAGGTCTACAGCTGTTGAAACCACTACAGAATGTCAGTCACGTCAACCCTATTTCACACGAATGTCCGTCCAGAAAAGCAAAATCCTTATTTGTAAGGTATGTTTTTCTTGGAAAAAATGAAATTAATGTCCCCCCCAATTCTATTGCAGCCTGACAAAGCTGAACTCTACAGAAATACCTTCTGTTTAAAGAAGAAAAGATTTCAAGTAATTGACTAGAAATCAATTAAGTGAAAACTGAGTCCTGTTTTCAGTCGCACTGCTGTGTAAATGTGCAGGAACATGCCTATAGGAAAATGGCTTCAACAGACACAATTGCATGTTCTGTCTTTAAAAGAGTCACCCATGCTGTTCGTCCAGTACTCAATGTGCTTTATATGTCAGATGGGTGCTTTTCCTCTTTGGAATATTTTCAGAGCTCTTCAAATATTTCCCTCTGCCTCGGCAGCACCCTAGCATACATGAGCACCAATTCTATTATACTGATCCTTGGAATTCCTCTGTTCCTCCAAGTTCCCTTTAAAATAATCGTTACTGTTCTTTGAACTTGGCTCCCCTTGTTTTGTTTAGCTGACAATCAATGTTGACTGGGTAGTACGCCATTTCCCAAGACACTATATGCAGAAGTACTAAAGTCTTAGACTTGCCTTCTAGTTTCCTGAGTGCAGCTGGTTCATAACCACACTGTATCTCATTCACTTGGAATGAGAGGTTGCTGTGCATTGGACAGGGAAATGACTATAAGTTTCTGCCTCAGAATAGGGCTGAATAAAAATAGAAAGGAGTGAATTGTCTCACATGGAGTGGTTTCTGAATAGGTCACATGGCTGCACACACCGATCAGCAGCTCATTTCCCCGTCAGGTCAGAACACAGAGCTACATGTACTATGGAGTAAAACGACTTCCTTTTGCTTTGGGAACAGTTTAGATGATCCCATTGTCAGCTGTCTACTCAGTAACCATTTCTTCTGTCACCACGAAGATACTCTCCAGGCTGAGACTCATAAAAGGGAAATTTTAGTTCTGTAGATAGTCTTAATTTTAAAGAACATCGCATTGTTATCCTAGACTCTGAAAGCCAAAGGTTGAGATGAAGTTGGGGGAAAGGCCTCTGTGAACAGTCCACAGCGTGGAATGTGAAAACATAACTTTGCTAGATTTTCAGATATTTTCCTCTATCTCTTCTTTAATATTTTCATAATCTTATTTACATATGCTTTTAATTAATACATAGAAACTTTCATATTCATAGGATACACAGTGCCATTTAATTTGAAGTCTTTGGGGAGGTTGCCTTTATAGTTATGCAATCAAAATCAATAGTCAGATTTTCCTTCTAGCAAGTATCCTTCTACATAATTTTCATTTGTACATGCTTAGATCAATAAACTAGACAGAGAACTACCGAAAACAAGAAGACAAGTTGCTTAGCTGAAATCCTGTGTCTATTCCCTGACAGAATCAGCAGGGGACTGAATATCCACATCCTGAACACCGGCACCTGGCATTCTCTCCTGGGCTTCTTACATCAATCATCTGAGCCTCATAACCCTATCAATCAAGTACTATCATTTCTAGCCCCACTTTCCAGGTAAGAAAACTGAGGCTTACAAGGAAGGTTATTTCCTAATGTTAGCACCACTAATAGGGAACAAACAGGGACTTGAACTTGAGCACTGTTTTGAGGACAGACAGCACACTGTTCACCTGTGCTCCAACTGCCAGGCTCCGACCCACAGTGTTAGGCTGCCCCTGGCATTAAGGAGTATGATCACTGATGGGATCCACGGAAGTAAATGGAACACTCGGGCAGAAAGAAAATAAAGAAAGAAGGTCTTACAGCACACTTCGTATTCAGTCAATTTATATTCCTATTATGAGTATTTCATCAATTCTCCATACTTTTCTGAATTCTGATTCCCCTCTGGGGTTTTCCTTAAACACCATCCCCACCCAGCTTCGATTTTCTCCTGCTTGCTAATGGGAGCACAGGAGACTTTGCTGCTGGTAAGTGTTCTTCTCATTTCCCTGGGGCTGGAATCATGAGCCGGTGCTAAGAGTGGAGCACCTTTCTGTGACACTTCCACTTTGTGTGTAAAGGAGCACTCAATGGACATTAGGAAGAGTCCTTACTAGTCATTATGGTGTTAATCACACCATTGCCAGCCGCCAGCATTTTCTTTAAGAGCTTTTCTAACAGTATTCCCAGTCAGCGGTACTTACGACCATGGCAGATCATCATTGCAGTCGGCACTTTTCCATTTTTTAAAAAAATAGATTTACAGAGTACCTACCTGAGTGTTATTACCAGGAATTATGATGAATGCGAGAGACACAATTTCTATTTTCACAAAATTGAGATACAGAGAGACAGGCAGATAAGCAAGAATAACATCTTGATGTTATGGTAGAAGAAACGAGAGTCTGGGAGGCAAGTATAAGGCATGCCTTAACCAAGAGTGGACCAGGAAAGGCCTCTAAAAATGGGACTGCTGGGTAGAACAGGTGGAGGCAAATTTCCAAGCAGAGGGAACATCATGTGGTATGAAATGAAGAAGCAGATATTTTAAAAATATCCAGGAACTTAATGAGATGTATTCCAGTGATCTTGAAACACACAGGTGAGATGGAACAGTAGGGGTAAACAGGGGTCATTCATTTCAAAAGCACGGGGTCCTAATGCATAGTAAAGACTCACTTACTGCAAGAGCATATCATGGTGATGAAGATTTAAGGCGGAAAAGTGGCATGGCCAGGTTAACATTTTCAAGACCTCACCATGTCTGCAGCACAGACACTAGAGTCAAAGCAGGTACCATGCGAGGAGGACAAGTCAAGTGTCTTGCAGTTGTCTAGAAAGGCAACACTGATGACCTGGACAGGAAGGAGTAGCATCTACGACTACAGAAAGACAGGGAAGGGTTTTCGGGAGAAGGGGAAGAAGAGAGGAAGAGGGCGTACAGTAAATTAGAGAGGTTCACTGGGGAGAATGAAGGCTTAGGATGCAATCTGGGGTTATTATTCCTTAAGGACTGAGAGACTGAAGATACCATTTACCAAGACTGAGAAACACAGAAGAAAAGACTTGGAGACAGATGGTGAAATCAGTGGAGCATCACCACAGCTTAAAGGATCCGTGGATTCTCAAAGACAAAATTAGAGTGAGTGGAAGGCGACTTCTCCCACCCAGGAGGACTCCTACTCACAGTGAGCAGGACCCGGCTCACATCCTGGAAAGCTCACTGCAGTCCTAAAGGCACCCTGGTCCAATGATGACAACAACCATGGAATACTGGATGTCTCCTGAATGACTAGAAGGAAAGGCATGTCGCCCCTTGTAATGTGTACTTTGTCAGAACAATGGACTTGAAAATGGAGAGAATAACTCCTATTGCTATCTATTCTTACAATGAATGTAAAAGCCAACAATAAAAGGGTGCCCTTACTTTGCCTCCCTAACATGTAGCTTTCCAGTCCACAAATTAAAATGCACTTACCACAAACAGTGAAGAAGACTGGCCGGAAATATTGAAACTGAACTGACCGATCCAAACACCGACATCTAACAAGTTAACAGTGCCTAGCCAGTTTGTAACACAGAAGTCATAGGCAGTGTCATTAAATTATGAAAGAGAATGAGGAAACTACATCAACTAAACATAATGGATATGTCTTGTGCGGACACTGAATCACACAAACCAGCTAAGATAATGTGAGGAAAGAGCAGGAAAATTTGAACACTGGCTAGACAATTGATAGTGAAGACATTGATTCTGTGTGCAATAACTGTATTGCGTATTTTTAAAAATTTCATTGATGTATACAAATACTGGATATAGTACCTGTAGATGAATCACAAGACCAATGTCTTGGATATACCCCAAAGTGATGCAGAATAGACTGAAGTTAAGGTAAATGGAAGCGTAGAGGAAGGAGGACAGCCTCCTGCGAGCAGCTGCATCCATCAAGAGATGGTGTTTGTTAGACTGAAGCTTCTTACACGCTGTCAGCATCTGCATTTGTTTACACTTCAAATGGTTCTACACTAAAAATGTAAAAAACTATCCAAGAACGATGAGATTTAAGAAAAGCTAGAGTAAAAACCAAAGAAGGAAAGCAAGCATCTGTGATTAAAGAGGCAGAGCTTGTCTATTGGTTTTCAGGAAATGGCTTTCGGGAATGTGGGCTCAAAGCACCTGAGAGCCATTCCTCTCCATGTTTGGTGTTGGGACATGCTTGGAGGTGTCCCATGTTGGTACATTTTGGTACACTCACAGCTCTCTCCATTTCTAGTTTATCTGATAGGATCTAAATCTCATTAGGCGGTGGGTGCTACTTGCTCCTCTCTTTCCAAATACATATTTATTTTTAACTTTTCAGGAGATTTGGAAGCAATGTTAGAGTCCTGTAACCTTCCCTTTCTTCTCACAAAATGATATTTTTTTTCTTGCTGCTGAATTCATTCAGCAATGTCCCAGGAATAACCTATTTTAATCACCTCCCACAAGAGATGGAAGTCAGGTAACAGATATTATTTGGGATAGAAGTGAAAACAGTATAAAACTTTATTACTAACATGCTTATTTAACTATTATATGCAGTCCGTTTCTCAGCACACAACGCTTTTTAGGAATAAGCAGAGAATGATGTCATCCTCTCTGTACTTGGCCTTCCAATATCTGTCTGTTATTGGATCTATGCTAACCTGGTATTGCCTTAGACTTAACTAAATTGTGATTTGTTTTTAATTAAAAATTAAGTAATTTGGAGTCTTAGGGTAAAATGTCGCCTGATACACAACTATGGAAAGTTTTCTCATGTTCAAGTATTTCTGAGAAAGTAATGCCGAACCTTCAGCTCATTCTANNNATATATATATATATATATATATATATATATATACACAGAAGGTTTCTTGACAACAAACCCTAGTTCTAGCATGGGGAGACAAAACTTGACACCTGAAGGAGCTTCAACCAGGAGACAAGAAAACACCTAAGTTGCAAGGGCGGAAAAGAAAGTCACATGAAGAAGAGACAGAAAGCGCAAGCCCTCTTTACCTCACTATTTGGGCAACATTCTGGTTCATTTGAATGTGCCAATGCTGTGTCTCTATGAGGAGTAAAACCTGAAGTTATCACCAGTCTCTGCCATGTAAACAAGATAAAGGAGCTGCCATCCTTTGGGGATGGATGCACTTCCATGGCCTCTTTTCTCTGTACAAGCACACCCTTTATCTGAAACTTTGCAAGCAATGTTGCAGAAATTATTACCAGTGGATATAGTCACTTCTTAGTTCATGGTCCTAATTTAATTCTAAGTGGAAAATAGTTGCATGATCTACTTTTTGACAAAGTCTTTTCTTAGTCAACAGAGTATGTATGTATAAATGATGTATTCAAGATATTTGAGACTTTGGTGTGACCCTTTAAATGTAAAGAAACAAAATGAAACGAGTAAAAGTTAAAACACACCCATGTGCAATCATTTCTGCAAAAGACGGTGAACTGATAAGTATTTGTACAATTAACAGAGCTCAGAGAATACAGGTATTTCACACCCTAGCTGAGGAACTAAACTCTCTATGTGTGGTCATGTTGCTTGACCAGAAGCAAATGTTTTCAAAACATCATACTTTCAGACATTCACCTGAAGTTACTCTTGAGGCTCAGAAAACATGTGTGACAGTCTCCCCATCCTGTCTTAGAAAAAGTCTTAGAAAGTCATTGTCCCTTTCGTTCTGTGCACTTGTGATTTTATTATATTAGGGCCTCTTGTTTCCAAATTACTGAGTTGATACTTTATAAAGGTGATCCAGGGAGCACTGCCCACTGTTGATGGTGCTGCTTTTTATGAAATGCTTGAAGAAGAAGGAGGGGGGCTTAGTTAATGGGGTAAGAAGACACTTTGTTTTAAATTAAGGCAAAAAAATATCTAAACTATTTTGCGAGTTGACTCTAGCACAGGCTCTTCTTTATGTCTCTGTGGTACTCTTCCTTTAGTGACTGAGTGAGACAATTTACATTTCCTCTGCCTCTGTTAAACACTTGCAGATCCCAGGTGACTTTCTATGTTAAAGGAACACTCAGGATTAACTGATGCTGACCATGAGGTCTAGGCCCACTTGAAAGGTTAAAGGAGGCAGGAATGTCATCCAAGTAATCTGTTGATAGATGGGATTTTACTCTTGCGAGACTTGGGTGAAAAAATAGGCAAACAGGGAAATGGGGGGCAGGCTTCACTCCCCATGGCTGTTAACCGTAGAGCAATGCATTCGTTCCATGTGTTCATTTGCTAATGTGATCTGTATCCAGGCAATGTGCTTTTACATAATTCCTGAGTTATTAAAATTTTGATTTCTTAGAGTTAATTCCTTGCATCTAAGGGGTGTGTGGGTATGGGTGTGTGTACACATGTGTGTACATGTGCATGTGTGTATGTGTGTGTGTGTATGTGTGTGAATTTACTACCACTAAGTTCAGGAAGAAAATCAGTTCCCCTGAGAAAAGCATCTTTCATGCAGTCAGCTCCTTGCTCTAGAGCCCTTCCCGTGGTTTCGGCCCATTAAGCGGAGCACAACAGCTTGATGAATTAATGCTTATATAGGCACAGTTGGCAGCTTCTAATTAAATAATTATGGCTAAGCAGCTGCACGGAAGCAGTTATGCACCCTAGAAAGCCAGCTGTCAGTTTTATTGGTCCTAAGACAGAGGAAGAGTTAATACCTAGCTCTGGATGCTGGGTACAAAAGGGAAGTCTAGGGTTTGCAAAATAAATGCTGTTAGTATGAAGTTCCTGTGCATGGGTGCTAGCCTATCCATGGAGACATGGAGAGCAAACTGACACTCAACAGCTCAGCAAAGGAAGCAGCAATTATATGGTCAGGAGATTGGAATATTTCCAGAGCATTCTAAAGAGGGCATAGTGTCAGACAGGTCAGCCCTTGATGAACACAGAAGCACCCCTGACCTAGATGGCAAATGCATCAATTAGGTGAGTAAATGATTGAAAGCCGAGTGTACAAACCTGCATTTGAACTTTCTTCAAAGGAAATTTCCCCCCAAAAGTTTGGAGAAGGCATATGTTCTACAGAATCACAGAAAGTGTCAGCTCCTTACAGGAGGTTTAAAAATCTCAAATCTTATCTCTGCATCCACTGGAACTTTGCCAGACAGAAGAAAGCAGTATTTGTTGATTAAGCTCTGGCCTAAATGAAGATACAAAGACCACAATTAGGGTCACTGGACCAAGTAATGTTTGCTACTCCATACACGTCAGTAATCTCTTGGGGACTGATTTAATTTTTCTTCATGGGCCATCTTGTCCATGCAATCCACACATCCTCACTTCTGAGTAGATAGATATGTGATGACCCAGTTTGGAGAAACGTCACATCTCATTGACTTCTCTACCTACAAACTCCAAATGGAGAGACACAACTATAGGCAAAGCCTGGCCCAAGAAACTCAGCCTTCCCTTTATATTTGAACAAATGTAGACAACTTAATCCTGACTTCTGAAATTGCTTTAAAATCAGCAGAAGGAAATAGAATGTTAACACTGAGAACACAGTCTTTATGGAATGAACTCAACACCAAAGCCCAAATCCTGTTGAAACTCAGCAGTTAGATCAAGCATCACACCATATAGGCCAATTGACTGTTCTTCCTGCAAAAACCAATGGCTTGTATTTCACAATGCCTTTCCATAAAACAAAGCAGTCCACACCAGAAGTCTACATTTAAGCGAAAGAGCCCTACTTGAAAGGTGCCAGCAATCACATCACCTCACATATAATACTGATTTTTGTTTCATGTCAGGAATTCAATCAACCCAGTAGCTGAGGTGTTTGCATGTGATTGGCAATTCTCAGGGACCTTGTTCATTTTAGGTGGATCTTAAACAAAGTTCAGCTTAATTAAGCCTGCAACACAACTCCAGTCTCAGTAGAAAATGTTAAAGAACCAAACAACAGATTTGCAAAGCCCATAAAAGTGAATTTCAGACCTGGGGGGAAATGGGGGCTTTTCAGCAGTCTGCACTGCCATCTAGCCAAGGCCACATCACTCTGTACACCATCCATTTGCCTTCTGAAAGTCACTGATGAAAGGAAGTCTGCAGCAATCAGCTTAACAGACCCCAAGAGTTTAGCTGAAAGGACTGGCAGTAGTCCTTCGTCCACACTGACTCTGCAAAAACTCCAAACCCTGTGAACCAATGGCCAAACTGTAGTCGGCAATCTTCCAGTCACAAATCACTAGCAATCTTACAGTCACAAATCACTATCTAGAAAAAAAGTCGTACATGCTTGTTTACAAACTCTTTCAGCATCATTGATCCCTTCTAATTTTTGAAATCTGACTATCCCGTGACCTCATTGGAAAAAACAAGAAAGATTCCTCCAGGATCCCATAAGGCATAAGAACTGAACTGTAGGCTTCAGGACTCTTTAGTTTTAGCATAGCTACAATCCCAAATCAGTATCCTTAGATTCTAGCAAAGCATGAGACCACATACATCTATAATGAGAAGTCAAATACACAAAAATAAACAAAAACCTTCCTACTTACGATAGAAGACGTATTCGGTATAGCTTGACCAGATCTTGTCCTCTGTATACTGGTTGACAAAAGACGCTGTCACCGAGGAGTTACAGGCCACCATGTGGAATCCACACTCTGACAACATATCAAAAGCTCTTTCCAGATGTTTGAACTTGAGATAAAATCTGGAGGTGTATCTTTCCGGGGCTCGGTCTGGGTCTCTGCTTTCATTCAGAGTTTCTCCAAAGACTTCCTTTGCCAATGAAATCCTTCCGCAAACCAAAATCCGGGGAACTCTTCGAAACTTGGCATCTGCTTGCCCCTCTCTGCCCAAGGTACAGGATCCCCTGTAACCCACAGTAATAAAACCCCACTTGCGGTCATGAGGGAGCAGTGAAGAGGGGGGGCAGATTCTTGTGTCGCTTCCTTGGGAGCCATCCTCAAAATCGCTATGGCAGAACTCATCTGGGCTTTGCTTGACTTCCTCAGGGGCCAGGAGCTTGACCAGGTCGGGTAGCTGGAAATACTCGGCCTCTCTTTTCAACCTTCCCCTTTCTGGAAAGTGGTCAGGCAGGACGACCTGTCTGTCCCTGAGATAGTCCAGAATATAACGGAACAGGAAACCATCTCTGTCGATGAAAAACCTTCCCTTGGAATCCTTGGCTAGATCGTTAGCGTTGTCTCTCTTTGGGGAAAACATTTTCCACAAGAAGGAATGGGGGATGCTTATTAATGTGGAATGGCGGGTGAAGTAAACCTGGCCCCCAACGTTCAGCTCTATGACTTCGGGGAAGGAGTTGGGAACCGCAGCCCCTTGATCCCGAGGATAGTAACGATTACAGTTCCCACTCAGAGCCATTGTCCCTTTCTTCTGCAGCTTCCCGGACTTAAAGGTGCAATCCAAGCCAGTTACAGCCTTAGGCTTTGCATCCAGTTGTAAGAGAGGGAAAAGGTGCTAACTTCCTCAAAATGACCTCCTCTCACCCCGGTTTTGTTCTTTATTCCCCCCAACAAGGCAAATTTTAGGAGAGTCCACAGGTGAAGCAATGCTGGACAAAAAGTTTAAAGGTGTCTGGTAGTGAGCTACTACTTCACAGAACGTAATGGTCAGCTTGGCTACATTCGCTCTTCCATTAGGACGGGGAGGCAAGAAGGCCAAGTGCCCAGGTACTCAGAGGTCTGTCTGAGGGAAAGGAGAGAAATTATTTCCTCAGACCCAGAATGAGTCAGAAAAGGAGAGACCTCTGGGGAGAGCAGAGAGGGAGAGAGGGAGGGAAAACGGCAGGGAGAATATTTTTACATAAGCAGCAGGAAACTATTGACTTTAATCACTCCTTAACGGAGTTAGCGCTTCCCTCAGCCTGCACTGCCTTTAAGTTTAGCCTTACGCCACTGTCTTCAGCAGCTGCTGCTTACATCGAGCCTGTTTGTAAATCTGATGTTAAAGGCATATGCAATTTTCAACTTCCAAAGAGACCCGTTTTTTTCAGCAGGACCAAGAAAGCAGTGAGTCTCGGCGCTTACCTTAGCGAGTGCTGGAGACTCAGTTCTTGCGAAGAAATAACCTTTTCCAGAGCAATCGGAAACCACAGCCACTCTGGGTCTGGATCTCTCGTCAAATCCCAAACAGGTAAAGGACAGAGGTGTAAATGAAAAGTGCCAAAGAGATGTGCTCTCGGGAAATAAATGATTCCGCACTTACAAGCTCATAGATGTGCGTTTGTGTATATCTATGTGTGTACGTATTTACTCCCAAATCTCTAGTTAAAAGGGATCGGGGAAAAAAAAAGTTGAGCCGTTAGAAGGCTGGGTCAAAGAAGTGAAGCAAAGAAAAAAAATATTCAACCAAAGCTTCGGCAGGGGAAAAAAAAGGAAAACCAAGATCCAAACCTTTAGAAACAGATCCTTTGCACCTGGGAGAGTTGCAAGATGTACCTGGACTTAAAGGCGTTCAAAGAGCCCGGAGGCAGAAAGACAGACTGAGGCGCCCAGCCAGGGTCTCAGCAGCCACCCCACCTGCCGGCAAGGGCAAAGGGACGCCCATATCCCCGTCAGGTACGAGCAAGAAGGAGCCGGGTCGGCAGGGAGATGCCTGCGGGGCTCGGGCTCCGGAGCAGGAAGGTCCCACGGTGCCAGGAGCAGTTCGGATGCTGTTGTGTGAGCAGTACAGGCAAGAAACCATCCAGGGAAATGACTATTACATCATCTTAAAGGAATAGGGCTTGGAGAGAGCGGAGGCAGCTCGGAGTCACGTCCTCGGCGGTGACAGGTTGCCAGCGCTGACGGGGACGTGGCGCCCGCGGTGAGCACTGGACGGGAGATGCTGGCTGTTGGCGCAGGGCGGGGATGCTGCACTTCACTGGCCCCCGTCCTGCCTGGGATCTGGAGTTTGCACCGGCCACCTCTGGGCTCTTTCTTCCTTGTTTCCAACTCCACCCTCCACCCCTCCCCCATTAATTGCCTTCTGCTCTGGCAGTGATTTTCATCTGAAAAACCTCCGGACGTGCTCTTCAAATGCATGACTCTGCAGAAGGGCGCATGTCTCCCTCTAAATCAGTTTCCTTTTATTCAGAGTAATGTTCAAGTTACAAGTGTTTTAGATTCTTTTTAAGCCTTTGATTACAGTCATATTCATTTATATATTCTTTCCCCTTCATTTCTTCGGCCAACACACACACACACACACACACAGAATTGAGGATGCTCTCTCAAAATGATTATTCAAATATCCATAAAAAGCTAGGAGTTTAGCAGTAAGTCACTGATCTTGACTTACCTGTAAGAAACTGCTACCTGCAACCTGTTCTGAGGCTTTCTCCTTACTGAGACTCTCTTTGGATGCGCCTGCCCGTCTCAACCCATCCCAAGAGTACTCCTGAGGAAGACATGCCTGCTAAGAGACGTTTTACCCCTGTCCCAGAGGACTCCATTAAGTGCATCATTAGAGTTTCAAGAAGGCATTTCCAGGGCAACCTAATACACTAACGAAGTGCTTCCAGTTGAGCCTGCCAGTCAATAACGGCCCAGCCAACCGCTTACAGTAAGTCCGTCATTTCCCCTTAAAATGCCAAAGTCCTGGACTCATATCCCTGGTAAGAAAGCACTTTTTCATCAATGAATAATACAGGTGAGGCAGAATCCATCCCAAACAACCTCTAGTTTAAAAGCTGAAAATCAAAAAAAGGAAGTGAACATGTGAGTTGAACACAGTTGAGGAGATTCCTGTGTTTACTGACAACTTCTGCACCATTAATTAGCTTGAAAATCGTCTTTCAACAGCAGACTAAATAGTGTGTGTGTGTTCACGCGCGCGTACGCGCTCTTAACCAACCTTTCTTTCAATAACGACTTGGTTACTGAACACACTCAGAATATTAGCTCACTCCCAACCCCTTATTATATTTGATTTTGCTGCTTTAACTAATGCATTAACCTGCTCTCTCTGGCCTCCATTGCCTCGATTTTAAAGCAGGATCATTTAAGGAAAGGTTTATTATGTGATGCGCTTCTATCGCCATCTACTGTCCAGAATTATCAGTGCAAGTCGGTATCAGAAAATTTAGCTGAGATAAAAATGTTATCTATTTTTAAGTTTTTATAGGAAACTAAATTTACTTTGTATTCATTATTCACCATAATGAGAAAATAAACATTTAGTTTCCACCACTTCAGGGAAAAAACTGGATATGAGGCTTCACCTAATTAAGTATTGCTTTGGGTGAATAAGAAAGCAAGTGAATGCTTGGCTTCTGTTGCTTCTGATGATGTTGAGACAGGTTAATTTTGATCCCTAATACTCCTTCCTTTTCCAGGAGCTGAGGCTAAAGGTACCACCACACCTAACCAGTGTGTGTGTGTGTGTGTGTGTGTGTGTGTGTGTGTGTGTTCACATGCACACTCATGGCAGTGGGAATGGCCCCATGTGGACAGTAAAAGCTCTACTTGAGATCCATCTTCATTCTGAGCCTGTGTTTTAATGTTTAAAAGCATAACAGCACATTATGACCATTGCTTCAGAGCTCAGGTCCTAAAATATTCTCTTCATTATGTATTCTAGACGTGGGGTAGGGAGGAGAGCTGATAAGAAAACAAGAATTTCAAGATTATTATACATTTTAATGACAAGTCATTTTAAAGAGTTTCTAATATTAACGTAAATCGCAAAGCTAAAAGATTCTACAACTACAAAGAAAAATGTTCTCCATTCAAATAAGAGAGTATTGGCCTGGTGTGGTTTAATTAAGCATGCCTTTAATCTCAGCACTTGGGAGGCAGAGGTAGATGTATCTCTGTGAATTAAAGGCCAGCCTGGTCTACATAATGAGTTCCAGGACAGGCAGAACTACACAGTGAGACATTGTCTCAAAAAAAAGGTTGGGGTAGGATCTGTCATTGTTTCATTGGTGAGGTTATTTTCAGACCAGTCATTCATTTGAAGAAGATAACTATTATTAATTCACTGTACCTATTGATGGGTTCAGAGCTGTTTCTGTTGCACACATTGTACTTTGCTCCTCTTACCAATCACACTCTTAGCCTTCCATCTTCCTCCCTTCCTCACATCTGCTGGAGTCTCTATTGCTTCCTTACAATCTTTCTACCTTCAGATCATCTTTAGAAATGGGACCTTGGTGGAGGGCCAAAAGGGAGGGGAGAGGCAGGGAGGGGAGCGGAAAAAATGTAGAGCCCAATAAAAAAAATTTAAGTTAAAAAATGTTTTTAAATTTTATTATGGGTTCCACATACGACAGAAAATGTGATAGAGTTAGTGATTTCTAAGTCTGCCTTACTTCACTTAACATGATGGCATCTATTTCCATACATTTTCTAGGAAATAACAAGTTATCCATTTTTAGGGCTGCATAAAACTCCAGTGTGACCTGTGTATGTGCACGCACACACGTGTGCATATGTGATTTCTTAAGTTTTGTTTATCCATTCGTTTGTTCATAGACACCAACATTGACTTCATAACCTGGCTACTATGAATAGCATGACAATGAGAACGGATGTGGAGGTGTCTCTATTGAGTGTGGATAAGATTCCACCTGGTAGATACCCAGGAGTGGTATAGCTATATCAAACAGCAGTTCTATTTTAGTTTCATGGGAACCTGTAGTGATGAGGTGAGCAGGCCTGCTTTTCATCCCGCCCGGCTCCAGCACGGCTAGCTTATACCCCAAAATAAC
>LOJH01003308.1:25895-36973 GCA_001685095.1 Ellobius talpinus | reverse complement strand
TGTGTGTGTGTGTGTGAGAGAGAGAGAGAGAGAGAGAGAGAGAGAGAGAAGCACTTTCCTAATTATGCTGCCTCCCGGCCCTTGGAATACTTTTTTCCCCAGGATTCTTTTGGAGCTGGAGCCTGGTTGATTCAGCCACAGTTTTTGCAGTCCACCTACCATGGAGAAAATGTAAAGGAAATGCTATTTCCATCAGATAATGCAAGGGCTGTGCCTCTAGAAGCAGTAGCTGAGAGTTGGAAGGCCACCTCCACAGTCACACTCAGGAGGAACAGAGCATCCCTGGGGTTCTCAAAGCTAAACTTGACACTCATTTTCTCTTTCAAATGATGATTCTAAATAAATATGTGTGAATTCTCCTCTCAGAACTCAGAATCGGCTGCCAGGGCATGTTGGCTATTACATAATTGGGAGCGCAGTGAGCTGAACCAGCTATTTCTGAAACTTCTTTTGTTTTGTTTCATTAACATTGCTTTCAACAAAAAGGAAGACGTCCCTTAATCCTGACATATGGTACCTTCTATTTATAATGAGATTAACAATTCATTCACACCTTGATTGAATCCTGCTTTATTGAGATGTCACAACAGATTCTCTCAGCCTGAAAAGGGAAAGACTTACAAATGATAATATTATGACAAGCAAGACACCTAGAAGTAAATGAATCATAAGTGATGACAATTAGAAAGAGTTCCGCACAAACATGGAACTGGAGCCATGATGGTTAGCAGGATTCCTGTCTTGTAGAGGGAAAGTCAACTGGGTGTTTCATCACAGAGAACTTGAGATCCATTGCAAGCTGCTAATTCATACCTTATTTTCTTCCTGATGGGGAAAACAGCTTCCCGGTCTGAGGTTTAGTGATGTTTATGTGGCCGGTCTGCAGCCTCACCTGCGAGCCTGTTGTTTTAAAGGGATGCAATGATGAGTTCCTGTCTAGGATCAGAAGGGAAGTGCAGGTGTCCTCTGCTACCTCCGTCTGTCACTCAGCTCAAATCACTTAGCTGATCTCATCAATTTTGCAGTTTTCAATATTTTGCTAATTTTCTTCTTTTCATCTTTCCCTTTTCTATTCTCTTTCCCCCTCACCCTTTTCCCTCTCCATCTCCTATATTTTTTTGTAACAGGGTCTTCTCTGTGGGCTGGGCTGGCCTGGGAGCTACTTTGTAACCCAGGCTGGGCTTATTGTCATACACTCACACTCCCTCGGCTTTACAGGCTGCACTCTGCTCCAGTTTCTTTGCTTCACGACATCTGTACATCCAGACATTCGGTGTGCACTGTTGCTGCCTAAGCTGAGGTCTCTGATTGGTGACAAGTTGGCAATCTTTTAAAACTACTTAAAAATTCTCTATGGCTTTCAGTGGCTTAGAATTCAGATTCAGTGTTTCAGTCCTTCAGTCTTGCTCTGAGACCATTGTAGCAGGAGGACAGAACAGGCTGAAGTCCTGGCTCTTCCTGCCAGGTGACCTTGGGGACACCATTTAGCTTGTCTGACCCCATAAGTTTATCCTCATCTGTAAAGAAGAGGTTAACAGTTTTGGGAGAATAAGAACCAGCTACAGGGAGAGCTCTGTGCAGTGAATACCTGTACAGACCTGGGCTAAATATGACCTCCTGATGCCTGACTCAGCTTAATGTGTGGAAAGCCTTGCTCTCTCTGCTCCATCCCCAAGGGTTTCTTCTTACTTCTTTTGTAGAACTGCCTTACCCTGTTCTACACTCCAGGGCCTAAACATGAGTGCTGGTTTCTTCTTCTAATGGGAATATCCTTGCCAGCTCCTTTCTGCATACTCCTGGATCCATGCACTCATCCTCTACCATGAACTCTGGCTCCCATGCACCCACATCCTCTGCCATGCACTCATGGACCGATGCACCCATATCCTCTGCCTTGGTAATGCCAAACATTGATCATAACCTGTTGCTGTGTCACCTTCTGAGGAAAGCCCTTTTCTGTGGCTCCAGCCACATAAGCTCTCTTCTTTATTTTGTGGTCCTCAACACACCTAAATGAACTATATTTACTTTTCTCTAGATAATGCTTCTCTCTCCCTCACCACCAAAAGCTCCCTGGAGGAAAGAGATTGGGTTTATCATGTTTACTGCTACAACCCCTGGACTTTAACTTGTTTTATAAACAGGTCTAGTTCGGAATGCTTTTCCTATTAACAGAGCCTTTGCTGATTTGCTGTGGATTGGCAAAATGATGTGTGCCCCCCTCTTTTAATAAGTGTCTGCTTTCTCAGCCCCAGAACCTGGAGGTTCACATGTGTGGCAAAGGGATCCAAGAAGGTAAGGAATTGGAAATAAAGAGATTTTCACAGATTTTCCATGGGCCAGTGTCACTGCAAGGGGGTCCTAAAGAGCCAAAAAGAAAGACAAGAGGTCAACATCAGGACTACTGAAGTGTGAGACAGATCTGTAGTCACTGTTGGCTTTGAAGCTGGCTATGGAGGGCAGGGGGGCAGCCCAGGAATATGGACAGTCTCTAAGCCTGGAAAGAACAAGAAATTGGATTTCCATTTGCAGAGGGAGGAATTCCTGCTGTCATGTTTACCGAAGCCCTCCAAGACCCACTTCTGATTCTTTACCTGCAGAACTAAGACAGTATGTCTGTGTTGTCCTCAGCCACCTTATCTGCATTTTGTTACAGTCATCGGAGGCAGTAACATGCTCACCTAAGACCAAATAGCTGTGATAGGCCAGAAGACAAGCGCCTCCCACCCCCAACCCCTCTTCGGTACACCATACTACCTTGCCCTGCCTCTCAAACCTTGCTGGTTTTCCAATTTGCTCTTGTCTTGTGTTTGGGTGAGAGGAAATTATTATAGACACAGCTGCTTACATGCAAGAGCATGTGCAGGATGCAGCGATACACAGACGCGAGTGTGCGTGAGAAGATGTGTGTGATGACAGAGCTCTGAAGGGCCTCCTAACAGAGTCTCCGGGGAGCAGCAGGTCCCCGGCCAGCTCTGCACTGGGGCCTGCCCTCTGATGCCTGTGACACACAAAGCCCGACAAGGTCTCACTCGTGTTTCAAAGGTTGCTGCTTTCCAGAGCCACTTGTTATTGTCTCTGCCATCACAAGTTTAAAAAAGGAAAGTTAATTAAATATGGAGCAAGACTGAGAAACATCTTTTAAACCATCATGTCATTAGAACCGGAATCCTTAGAGAGCTTCTTAAAAGGGGTTTGAGAACAATGACTGTTTCAATCAGATATTTATGGGCATAGTTATGTAAACACACTCTTTATTGTCTATGTATATTTAATATAATTATCAGTTTTGTAGTTGGATCTCCAGAGACCCAACAAATCACAGTGTTGCTTTGAAAATGTCAGCAGAAAAGACAATTATGTCGCTAGCAAATATTCATAAATTATATTAAAAAGTCCTGTGGAAATGTCCCCCATGTTGCGGAATCTTTCGCAGCCACTGAAGATCCTTTTTATTTCTGTGATTTAAGGGCCATTTTGGAAGCAGCGATATTCTTTGTGAACACTAAAAGGCGTGGGCTAGAGCAGCAAAGGAGCAGGCCAGGGATGGAACAAAAGCACATGCGGCCCAGGAAAGCCAGGATCATTATACCAGCAGCCTCTGACCACACAGGGACATGCAGACGCCTGCCTACATCACCAACATGCAAATTTCATTTCTTAAAATACCCCATTAAAAAGAAAAGATAAATTCAATCTGTTGTCTCTTTTAGTACCTACTTAAAGCCATAACTCTTTCCTATTGCATTCTGCTTTAGCAACTATTTATAGTATCCTCCGTTTTTCCTCTTATTACTTTTTCTCATTATGCACATATAGAAATAAGTGGAGAATTGGGAAACTGCTCTGTAAATTAAAATGCACCAGGCTCTTGCTAAACCAATACAAATGGTGTCGGTTGATAAACACCGAGGAAGCATTCACAAATCACTTCTATTGCAAGACATACAATCAAGAATCAACATCTTAATTAGCGGCTAATGACATCTGGAAGGGAAGGTTAATGTTTACTGCACAAAAGCATTGTGGTTAAAAAAATATTAAAGTTTCCCTTACCTTCTTCATAAAAACAATAAAGAAGGAAAGAAAGGCTATCCAGTGATTCTGTTGGGTGTTAGAAGTGTGCGTGCTTTGGCCACTTAGAGCATCTTAATTCTATAAAGCCTGTACTGATGTGGTACTTCTCATCTCAGGAGCTCAAAGCATTTGCCTCTGTCTCATCTACCCTCAAAATACCCCCCTGAGGTTAAGTACCAACAAAATGAAGTTCATATAATCCAAACCCAAGCCCTGTCCATGAGAAAATGTGGAGAATCCCAAAGCAGTGGGCTTCCCATGTCTACTCTCCCAGACCCGGCTCTTGGAAAGGGAGCCATTTTTGAGCTAAAGTAAACAGGAGCATGAAAATCGTGGACATCGGACCTCTCGTTTGCAAAGGCTGAGCTGAGTCACACTCGCAGCTCCAGCCATTCAGGTCTCTTGCCACCTGGTCTCCCTCACGAAGCAGAGACATATTTCAGGTTGTCCCTGAGGCCATTCGCTGCTTGCCTCACCTGAAAATGCCTTACTTTCCTCTCACGCCTGCCCACCCCTTTCCCGAAAGTGTGTCTTCCCATCTTCAGTTTCTCCTGGAAACACCAAATGATGAGGGACACATGATGTCATCTTGATGACAAAGGACTCCATCTTGTTAGCTAACACGTTAGGTCAGCTTGCTGATTATCGCTTCAGTTTTCGTGATGAAGGCACGAGCTGCAACCTGTTTTCTTTCATCAGGGTGCCTTACCTCAGGCTTGGATGGGTCTTGAAGGGACTCAGTCTCTCTGTACCCAGATAGCTCTCCCTTCCTGAATCTGTCACCAAGGGCACACATCTCCCACTACACTTTCCTGGACACATCAACCTCAAATGTGAACACCCAACTTCCACTCATTTCCCACAAGCTCTCAAAAGTTAAGGAGATTTTTCTGCTGTATCAAGTGTGTTGCAGAGACATGGAGTATTTCATAATTGTGACCCATTCTCTGGGTCCATTAGTGACCCTTGCTGGGTGCACAGAAGGGCTTGCATTCAGATGAGATGACACATCAGGCTTTTCCTGGGCATCTCCTTCTTGTAGCCCCCAGGCTCTGAGCAGGAGGATGTTTTTTCTCCGTATTCCACAAGGAGCCCCACCTCTTGAGTCTGCATTTCCTGTCCTAAGATACAACTCTTCCCAGAATGAATCCCAGTGGAAGGCCCATTTTTTTCCGGGGAAATTCCAGCCGTACCCACAAGGGTGTGATTGGCCCTGTACCTTGTTCCCAAAGAAAGACTCAGCACATTTGATGTTATGACCACACTTCCCTTTCAACTTCTTGCTCAGATGCAGGTGATGCCAAGGTCTACATATCCTCAGACTCTTCCCTCCTCAACACAACAGCCCCAAACACATTTTACAAAGAAAAACATAAAACCCCAGAGGAAACACAAGACACAGAAAAAGGCCAGACTGCATTCATAGTTGAAGAGACACTACTTTCTACAATGACCACCTGCATTTCAGGCACAACTCTTTCTAGAACTTCCAGGGTATGGGGCACCCAGGAGCCCCCAACTTAAGCCTGAATGTTGGTGAAGTGATTTAGTTCACCTAAGGAAAGTACAGGTAGGCAGACACAAAAATGAGAGAAGCCTTGGACACTAATCTTAAGGCAAGGCATACATACCCACCATAGTTTAAACTAGTCAGGGATCCTCCAGCCCTTGGGCATAGCACCTTGAAGCAAATAGGGAACATCTGCCCCTTCTTCTTTGTCTCTTTCAACTCCAAAGACCCCTATATGAGCAACTTGCTCTCCACCTGCTCCTCATCATAATGCCCATCTCCCTCACTACAGGCTAGAAAGTAGAGCGGCCAATGGAGTTCAGACAGGGACCTCTGAAACTGTTCTCCCTCTCTCCCTCCCTTCCTTCCTCCCTCCCTCCCTCCCTCCCTTCCTCTCTCCCTCCCTTCCTCACTCTTTCCCTCCCTCCTTCTCTGTGTGTCTGTGTATGCAGACATATATTTTATGTTTGTGTTTATGAGCATTTTGCCTGTGTAGACTAT
Source organism: Ellobius talpinus (assembly GCA_001685095.1). Classification (NCBI taxonomy): domain Eukaryota; kingdom Metazoa; phylum Chordata; class Mammalia; order Rodentia; family Cricetidae; genus Ellobius; species Ellobius talpinus. The sequence continues at coordinate 30,885 of LOJH01003308.1, read as the reverse complement.
GTATGTATATGCACCACATGTGCTCCTGGTACCCACGGAAATTAGAAAAACAGCATTGATCAGAATAATTATCAATGGTTGTGAGTCACCATGTGGATGCTGGGAATTGAACCCAGATTCTCTATAAGAGCATCAAGTGCTCTTACTTGTGGAGCTGTCTCTCAATACCCCCAAAACTTGTATCTACAAGATGATTGTTTCAAGTATTTTGTTGCAGTAACAGAAATCTGGCTACCACAATACCTAAGTGTGCTAGTAAGTTTTTTGCCAACTTGACACAAGCTAGTTTCATTACAGAAGAGGGAACCTCAAATGGGAAAATATTTCTATCATAACAGCCTGTAAGTAAGGATGTTGGGTATTTTCTTGACTGGTAATTAATGAGAGAGAGCTTACTGTAGGTGGTACCACATCTGGGCAGGTTTGTATTGGGTGGAAATAAAACAAGCTAAGAAAGTCAGGTAAAGCAAGCTATTAAGCAGTATCCTTCCATGGCCTCTGCTTCAGTTCCTGCCTCTAGATTCCCGCCTGAGTTTCTGTCCTGACTTTCCTCAGTGATGGACTGTGATCTGGGAGTTTTAAGATGAAATGAACCTTTTCTGTCCAAGTTGATTTTGACCATTTATACACTCTACAGAGACCTAACTAATATACCCAGATATAGATACTGATCATATGTATCTGCAAACTGATCATATGTAGGAAAACATGTAGACAGAAGTTTCTGTCCTTCCCTGTCTTATAGCTATTCAGTCCCCAAAAATCATGCAGAGGCTTATATTAATTATAAACTGGCTGGCTTATTAGCTCAGGCTTATTAATTAGCTTTTACAACTTAAATTAACTCATAATTTTTATCTATATTTAGCCACGAGGCTTGTTACCTTACTCAGTGAGGCATTCTAATGTTGCTTCCTCTGTATCTGGCTATGACTGCAGACTGAGTCTTTCCTCTTCCCAGAATTCTTCTAGTCTGGTTTCCCTGCTTATACTTCCTGCCTGGCTACCGGCCAATCAGTGTTTCATTAAACCAATACAAGTGACGAATCTTTTCAGGGTACCAAAGCATTATCCCACAGCAAAAACATGTTGGTTTCATATGCTATTTTCCTCATAATTAAAATTAATTTTATAAACTTTATATTACATTATAACCCTTGTTCTGCTCACTTCTATGAGCCATCTATTGTTAGCCCCCATAGATGAAAAGAGTTTTAAATGAATTATCCAATGCCACAGAATATCAATGGGAATGAATTTGATGAGGAAAGTCCAGGTTGCCATTGTGACAACTCCTCTTTTTGCTGGAGACTTAACCCAACTTGGCTTAGTTATCAACACATGGATTTTTAATGATTTATTTTTTATGTCTGTTTCCTCATCCAATTGCAGGCTGTCTTGTGTCTCTGTGTATGCATGTGTATGTGCTGAGAATGTGGGCTAGCTTTATTTAATTTACTCATGTCTCAAGAGCTAAGAAGTGATTTGGTGCTCAAGTCCTGGAAGCAATGCTTCTTGAATGTGTGATGAATGTTAATAAGCTTGTTGTCAAGGTCAATGACACCAAAATTTTCTTTTCACTGAAAGTATACTCTCACATTTGTATTTTACTTGTATTCACGGGCATCACCCACATCATCCTGTTGGAAGGCTAGGATGGTATTTCTAGATGGAAGTGAACAATCTATCTAGCCCCACAGGCTTACAGCCTGGGTTGTCTTCAATGTACGTGCAAAGGCCCCTCAGAGCATCTTAATTATCTAAGGCCCGTATTAATATGGTACTTTCCAAAGCACTTTACATCTATGTCATCTATCCTCACAATACCCCTGGGCACCATTTGCAGGTTCTGGGCATAGACATGCAAAGGGAGGAGGGAAAGAGAGAAAGACAATAAAAGTAACAAGAAGGAGACACCAAGAGTGAAGAGATGAAAATGAAAGGGTCAGAGCAGCTGCTTGGGGCCAGGCAGGGCAGCTACCACCACAACTGCTCCTGGTGCCTCTTGGTCACATCCGTCACACATGGGCCTTCCTGTCTTAAAAGATGAATGACCCCCAGCTGGCCTGCCATAAGTTAATGACCATCACTGGTGAATAATGGCTGGATTTAATTAGGGTTGGACATTTCTAGGGCTTTTTGTGAAGAGATGGGCTGGCTTCAGAGAATGACTGTGCGATGCCTTCTCCTCAAGCGATGGCCAATCTTGGTCTGAGCTTGCAGGACTGACTCTCCCATAAATGATGATGCGGAAAACAGGAAGTGTAAAGAAGCTCCTCAGAACATGATCAAAGGTGTGAAGACAGGATCTAGAAAGCCAACCTTCGCTGTGCCAGGCCTGGAATCCAGGCAAGGAGTCTCTTCCACATGTACCCATGACGTCTAAAGCCTGGCACCTGCAAGCATGCCACATTTGTACCTGTTTGTACAAATGTCACTAACCTGAACCAATGTCAGTAGAAGAAGGGAATACATGCCTAAGGAATCAACAGCATAAGAGAGACAGTAAGCACAGAGAAAGCACTGCTATCAAGTAGCTCCTACACCCAGGACATAGAGCAATCCTCTGGTTTGCACAGGCCACAGTAATTATTGATCCTCACAAGGACTGTGCAAATGTTTTTTCAAAAACTTTTCAGCAAATTTATTTATTTGTTATTTATTTACTTAATTGTTATTTATTTATTTGTTTGATGTGCGTGTGTGCTCATGCTCGTGTGTGTGTGTGCACGTGCGCACACACACACACACATCCATGTACCACATCATGTCTGTGAAGGTCCTATGGAGATCAGAGGACCACTCCTTCCACCCTGTGAGTGCCAGAGATCAAATCCAGGCCATCATGCTTGGCCACTAGTGCCTCTACCCACTGAGCTTCCCCACCATCTGCAGCCAGCCCTTAGACACATATTCTCAGCTCTACTACTAATGAAAAGCTTCAACACCTATGCTACCTATCAAGGTTTTGCAAAGGCAGGATTTGAAATCAGGCTGACCCCAATTTGTGCTTGTTTTCCTATCTCAATGCTTTGAGCGGGCATGGATTAGTTACTGGAGCTGGAGCCATAGTTTAACAGCTAAGAGCACTTAACTATTCTTGCAGAATTTGGTGCTGCCGTGTAGGTTCTGGAAACCTCTGTGGGCCCCAGGCATGCAGACAGTACGTGTACATATGTGAAGGCAAAACACATTTAGAAATGAGTAAAAATCTCAAAGAAAATGGATGATTATTTCTCCCTTCACTTCTTTTCCTTCATCTCTTTTTTTGTTTTCCTCTTTCTCCTTTTTAATATTTGACCATTAGACACACTTGCTGCCTTTTTTGGAGAAAGTGTCTGTCTCCTTGGGACATCTCTCTACATGACAGACAAGCAAATATAGCCCAGTGGCTTTCCACATGCCAGGGTCCGAAGGTCCAGCCATACAGATATTTTTATCTTGTACTCTAAATAAACACAGTACTGGATGGAAACAAGATGAGGGAAGAAAAAATCCACCGCTCCAGGAAATATATAATCCCCAGGCAAAAAGCAACAATTCCAAGGGGCGGTCTGGGCCCATTCACCCTGAGAAGCTGTGCAGTTTTCAGTTTCTTGAGAAGAGAAAGCAAGTGTTACATTACCTAATTCCTTTCTGCAGTTTTGGTTGGACAGATTTCCTCGTTTCCTGCCTGCAATGGTTATGAGGTGTTGGCATGAGGAATGAGAGGTCGGTGATGTCCCCATGGCGGGCAGGGCTGCAGGAAGGAGATGAGGTGCTTCGCTCTGGGCTCTTGCAGCATATGTCATTGTTAAAGAGCTCATGCATAAAAGGCTACTGTATATATAAATTATTATCATTATGGCAGTAACAGAGAGTGTAGCATTACATTTACAGGATGTCTGAAAGCCCCAAGAAACTGGAATTTGTGGTGAAAAGTGGCTTACCAGAGCTTTTGAAGCCTGCAAGGGGCTTTGGGATGGTCTGACGGAGGCACCAGAAAACCATGGGGCTTACAGCAGGCGTGTGTGTGTGTGTGTGTGTGTGTGTGTGTGTGTGTTCTATAGGGCACAAGGTCAGAAATATGACAGACATGAAAATGGACAGAGAATTCTGGTGCTTCAGCAGGAGTAGGCAAGATGCGATGTGAGAAGTAGATGACTAGATGGGCCTTTGGGGGTTAAATCTTCAGCCAGAAAGTCAGCAAACTGCCTATTTAAAGAGAAGGATAAACACAACAAAACAGAAAGTCAAGCAAACAGACAACACTGACAACGAAAACATCCCCCTTGACTCTACTTCGCAGAGGCATAGAGACTTTTTTTTTGTCTGAATTGGACCAAGTCACGTATCTGAGATCCCTCCTCCCCAGAATGGAAAGAACTAGAAACCAGGAAGTACTCACCTTCTTAAGGTGGCATCAATCAAGCATGTGGCCACCAGGGAGAGAAAGTTGTGTTTCATTATGAACAGAGTGGATGAACTTTGGTTACAGCAAAGCCACCTGTCCCACTTTAATTATCTCCCCAAAGCAATCAAGTCGAAAACTCCCTTCAAGCAGATGGAGGAGGGAGCTTTGGCTTGGGAACACAGGCATGCACGGCATAACAATCTCTCTCAGTGAAGGGCAGCGTCTACCATGGTGGTCCCACAAGATCATGATGGAGCTGAAAAACCCCTATTGCCCAGTGGCATTGCCACAACCATCATAGCATGACACATTACCCAGGTGTCTGTGATGCTGCTGGAAACAAGCCTACTGAGCCACCACTCACACCAGCACATGCAGAAATGAGTGTATACTGCATAACATTATAATACAGATGATGAGAATAAATGACTGTTTATCTTTTGGTTGCATGGTATACTACAGTTTGATCATTATTTTATTTTATTTTAAATATTTATTTATTTATTATGTATACAGTGTTCTGTCTGCTTGTATGCCTGCAGACCATAAGAGGGCACCAGACCTCATTACAGATGGTTGTGAGCCACCATGTGGTTG
>LOJH01003308.1:344-17556 GCA_001685095.1 Ellobius talpinus | reverse complement strand
CGGGAATTGAACTCAGGACCTTTGGAAGAACAGGCAATGCTCTTAACTGCTGAGTCATCTCTCCAGCCCCCTCTCCCACATACTTCTGTTGTAAGTTTAAGACTGTGTATGTATGTGGTGTGTGCTTGTGTGTGGTGTGTTTGTGTATGGTGTGTTTGTGTGTGTGATGTGTGTGTTTGTGAGCATATGCATGCTTAGTGTGCACTGGTGTGTGTGTGTGCATTTATATATATTCATTAGTATGTTAGAGCTGGACTTTGTGTTAGTTCCTGAAGATAAGGTGAGAATGAGACCGTCTTTGTCCCAGATTCATTATAAATTAATAAATAAACAACTCTGACAAGCTACTATAAAAATGAGTGGAAAGAGCCTGGGGTTGGGGGATTCCAGAGACAAACAAGCAAAAATATAAAAGTTTTGTCTATATTTATTCTAAGTTTATTCCCAAATATTTTGTGCTTTGAATGCTATGATATAATTTCTAAATTTTATTTTCCTGTTGGCCATAGGTAATATATAAAAATGCAATTAAATTTGCATATTATCTTGAGTCTTTCAGCTTTGAAAACTTTATTTCATAAACTTAGGTTTTCCTTTCCTCCCTCCCAACTGTCCTTCCTTTCTTTTCCATATATGTGAATTGCTATTGAGCCCATGATAAGATGCTCAGAATGACTGATCACCGCAATGGCATGACGCAGTACATGTAGAATGGCCAGAAGATGCTGCTGATGGCAGATTTTAGGTGATGACACAGCTTAAAACTGGCACTGGTAAAGTGTGTGATCAGGTTTCCATCTTTTCTGCTCCTTGGTGCAATGTCTGGCACACAAGCGCAGCTGTAATCTGAGTGGGGAAGTGGGCATTGCTGTGATGCCAATCATGTACTCTGATATCTGCAGTTCTTAATCCAAACTGTTTACAAATGAAAGAGTTCTCTGCTGTGCCTATTTGGCTGGCTTTCACTGTCAATAGCTATGACGTATTAGCTTCTTTCTGTCAAAATGGTCTTGTGCATGTTTTTCTTTTAAACACGTGAATTAAAGTGATTCTTGAATGTTAAGCAAGGCTGTAAGTGACATTTGCTCCTGCTTTTAAGTTTCTTTTATGTTTGGACTGGGAACTTTCTATATAGACCAAGTTGGCCTTGAGGTTATCGTGATCCTCCTGCCTCAGTATTCTGGGTCCTGCAATTATATGCATATACTCCCATAACCAACTTAACGTGGTTTACTTTATTAAGAAAAAATCTGTGCCTAAAGTCTTAAGGAATATTAATTAGTAGCTTCTTCTTGTTGTGAAGATGTCTGACCTGGCCTCAGTGCCAGACAAAAGAGACATCAAGAGGGAGACGGAAAATAATTGTGAATGATGTTCTATAATATTTGCACCATTTCTTCCGCAAACATCTGATAGAGTTCACGACTGAAGCCATCTGACCTGGGACTTTCCTTGTGTGTTTTTATTTGCTACTTCAATGTTTAAAGCATTTCTTCTGATAGCCATTCTTAAAATGCATGTCTTTCAAGGGATCTATTTGATCTGCATTGTTACAATTATTGGCATATAATTGTTGATTCCCCCTTACAGTTATTTTGATCTTTGTTGGACCTACAGTAATGTCCATGACTGTTTTAAAAAATACCAATTTTGTTGATTCTTCCAAAACATCTTTTACTTTTGTTCCTTTCTGTTTTCTTTATTTCTATCTTTTTTGGATAATCTTTATTATTTCTTCTTTCTACTTCCTTTTCTTTTCCTAGCTCCTCATGTAGAATTCAGATGGACTTTTTGTTTTATGTTATAGAAATTTAAAGCAACTCCTAGTCCCTTGCAGTCTACAAATTTAAATATGTTGTACTTCTTAACTATTATCTTCAAACACTTTTTTAAAAAAATTCTGTGAAATTTCTACTTTGGCCTAAGAGAAATCCAAAAGTCAAGTTAAGTATTTAGAGAACTTTTTATGAGATTTTATTGTTATATTCTAGTTAAATTTTATGGTAGTCAGAAAAAAGCACGCCGTAGGCTCTTGAGTCACTGGGGATTGTAAATGTCTCGCTTTTTTGAACCTGCCCCTGAATTTCAGGAAACACAAGGCTTGCATTTGCTGGTTACAGTGTTCTAGAAATCACAATGAGAACAGAGAGCTGGGTGGTTTCATATAACTAGCTGGGGTGCTCAGTGATCTTTCTTTGTGTAGTTATCGGTCAGTCGCTGATAGCTGTGTTAAAGACACTGATTGTCATTTGTCTATTTGGCCGTTGTGCATTTGTCTATTTCTCTGTCAGTTTTGACTTCTTTATATCGAAGCACTATTTTTGTAAATATAAGTGTGATTGTTCTGTTTTCATGCTGAAGTTACACTTTTCTCATTAGGAAACGTTCCTCTTTATCTCTAATAATACACTTCATATTGAATTTGCAATTAACAAAATGGCCATGTCCAGTTTTTATGTTGCTGCTAATATTCATCTCTTTCTGTTCTTTAAATTCTAAATTGTTTGTTTCTGTATGTTTAAGGATCATCTTATAGACTGCATCTAACTTCTTTGTGGTTAGATAATTGTATCTTTTTGTCATAATATTTAATTACTTTAATAATTATTGAATGGGTAATTTTAGGGCTGCCATTTTGCACCTTTTTCTTTGTCTTACCTGCTATTTTGTGTTTGTGTTCCCTTTTCCTATTATCAAATATTTTTAGCTCTTTGTCTTAATTTCTTTATTGGTTTTTAGCTAAACAAAGCAATTCTAGCATTTTAATGGGCATTGTTCTAGAGATAAAAGTATGTGCTTTAAGCACTGTTTTGTCTATTATGTTCATGTAGAAGTACTTCATGTAAAATGAAGTATGCTTGCAACAGTGTATCTTAATTTACCTGGTCCTACCATCAATGTTATTGTTGTCATTTGCATATTAATGACATCAATATTTTGTTGACTTTATAGTGCTCTTATGCAAGTTTTATATGTAACATACCTTTCAAAATTGAAAAGAGGAGTATATACTTAGTTTTTTGTTTGTTTGTTTTTTGCTATAATTTTTATCTCCGGTGCTCATCATTTCTTCCTGTGTATCTGTACTGTTGTCTCATGCTGTTGCCTGATGCCTCAAACCAGCCTAAAGCAGCTGGGAGAGCACAGCTCTGCTGCCAATGAGTTGTCTTAGTTTTGTTTGCCTTGACTTCTCTTTCGTTATGACAGCACATAATCCTTTCCTGCCCCTTCTTACTTTCCTCTCCAGCAGTGGATATGCCGTTGTTGGACCTTCCTTCTTTGATGTGATGTTGACTGTTAGCTGATCACGTTCCTCTGTGTCTACTTGCAGTCCCTCCAACTGCTTCAAAGATTGTTTCACTGGCATTTCCCAAGTTTCCTGGGATTTTATGTTTTTCCTTCTTATTTTTCTTTTATTGAAAATAGATTTTTTTCATTCAGTATATTCTGATTGTGGCTTTTCTTCCCCCAACTCCTTCAGGCTCCTCCCCATCTCCTCTCTCATCTGAATCCACACCCTTTCTGTCTCTCATTAGAAACAAACAGGCATCTAATATTAGTTCTCAGAAAGATTTGATTTCTTTTTATTTTATGTGTATTGTTTCACCCACATGTAGGTCTATTCAGCAGGTGTGTGTGCAATGCCCATGGAGATCGGAGGTGGGTGTCAGACCCCACCCCAGACCTGGAGTTACAGCTGCTGTTTGGATGCAGGAATCGAATTCAGGCCCTTGGAAGAGCATCCAGTGCTTTTAACCACTGATCCATCTCTCCAGTTTCTCACACTTTCAAGTCAAATGCTTTCTTTAATCTTCGGGGAGTTTAAGACAACCATTCTTTCAAAGCTTTTCTTCTTCCTTCTTTCCTCCCCACCTACATTCCAGTTACATCTTTTTTGTCTCTGGATACAAACAGCTCCCTAAAGCTCGTCTCAATTTTCTCAACCATTTTTTCAGATAATTTTCTTCTTATTGCTATTGTTAAAGATTTGTTTATTTTTATTTTAAGTCAGTGAGTGTTTGTCTCTATGTATGTGTACCATGTGTGTGCTTGGTGCCTGTAAAGACTAGAAGAAGATAGTGGGTCCCCTGGAACTGGGATTACACAGTTGTGAGGTGCCATCTGGGTGCTGGGAACTGAATCCAACTCCTCTGCAAGAGCAGATATCCAGGCAGCCATCTTGTAACCCCTCTTTTATTTTCTATGAATCTTTTTCATGTTTATTATTTTCTTGACCTCCAAATCTACTTTTAAGCCAATCTAGAAGATTCTTGCTTCAGGAACTGAAAATTCTTCATTTCTGTTATGATGCATTATGATGAGCTCAAGATTTTTGTTTTTTGAGAAAGCCTGTAAAGCCTGTCCTGGAACTAGCTCTGTAGACCAGGCAGGCCTCGAACTCACAGAGATCTGCCTGCCTCTGCCTCCCTAGTGCTGGGATTTAAGGCATGTGCTACCACTGTCCAGCAGCTCTAGAATTTTACCATTGTCATTTTTCTCTGGAATTTTTCTGATTATTCACTCATTGAGACCATTTCCCTAAGATTCTTTGAACATATTTATTCTAATAGCTAATTTGAGGCATTTTCTGCTAAACCCAACATTTGGATCCAATTAGAGTTCATTCCTGTTTTTCCTGAGTGCAGGTCACATGGTTCTTTTCTGCATGATCAGTGACTTTTGTTTTAAAAGGAGACATAGTAGAAAATACAGTGTAATGACTAGATGCTGTTCCATCCTTCTGAGCATTGATCTTGGTGTTATTGTATTTTTAGATAGTTATTTACTTGGACTGGAACCATAGCTTTTGTCTCCCTGGTGCTGAGTGGCATGCAAGCTTCCTCCACGATCTTTGGTTTGAGCTACTGAACACTCCCTGAACAATCACGGACACTCTCTGCAGCACCGTCCATGCAGGTCAGCTCCCTTTTTGGTCTTGACCAGTTATGTCTGACTTCTCTGCTACATAGTCGCTACTTATGCACGCTTCAGCAGTCACTCTGTGCTGCAGGTAGAATTGAGACTTGAATTTTCCCCACTCAGCTTCTAGACTTGCTCCTTAAAATTTCTCTGATCTCTGTCACCTTGGGCCTCTAAGGTTACAAATGTTCGCTTTTGCCCCAGACCAGAGTGGTGAGATAACTGCAAATACCCAGATCTGACCGCTTCTGCCTCAGTGTTTTAGATGTAGACTCTCTAGGCTCTCGTCTGTTTGGGTTCATGCTCTCATAGCTCTTTTTAAAAAAATATTTATTTATTTATTATGTATACAGTGCAGGCCAGAAGAGGTCACCAAGGCTCATTACAGATGGCTGTGAGCCACCATATGGTTGCTAGGGATTGAACTCAGGACCTTTGGAAGAGCAGGCAAAGCTCTTAACCACTGAGCCATCTCTCCAGCCCCCTCTCTTAGCTCTTATAAAAGTAATTTTTACAGCTTTTATAATACATATACCACACAACTTCTAATATCTCCTCTGCTCCCCCTCCATGTCTGGAAGAGTGAGCTTGAACATTTAGTTTTTCCCCTCTCTGTTGGTGCTGTAGAACACACGGGGGAAGGCAAATGCTTTGTGTGTTGCTATCTGTCTGGTAAGTAGCACGTGCTGACATTTGAGGAATGTTTGCTGCAGTCAGATACAAGGTCAAACTGAGACTGTGCATTCAAAACCACCTGCTGCTTTAAAACAAAACACAACTCCTCATCGACCCAGGGACAGAATTCATAGTTGGAGGAGGTGGTGCTAGATTTATTTTCTAGGTCTGTGGGTGGCTTTCTGAAATGACAAGCCAGAGGAACCTGTCTATGTAGGATTGTCCCGTGTGACTAACAAAAGACTATCCAGGAGCCACTGTCTTTTCTTCAGCTTTATTCAAAGAATGTGTTGCCGGAGAGCTGCCAAGGGCTGAGGACATTCTCAGAGGCACGGGGCTCACAGGTGTCAGTGCGTTGACACCCACAGGACTCTGCTCCTTTCTCTGGCTTTGCTCTCTGGCTTTGCTTTATACCCTGCTACTTCCTCGAGTGAGACGTGAGTCTGCCTCGCTCCAGGTGCCCCTCTGGACCAGGAGCTCACCACGAACATGCTGTCTCAATGCACCAACCAACATAAGAATCAGGGGCATTTGGTGGCACACGCCTTCAATCCCAGCACTCAGGTGGCAGAGGCAGGTGGATCTCTGTGTGTTCGAGGCCAGCCTGGTCTACAGAGCGAGTTCCAGGACAGGTACCAAAGATACACAGAGAAACCCTGTCTCAAAATAAATAAATAAATAAATAAAAAATAAACCCAACAAACAAAAAGAATCAGGGACATTTTACTTTTGCCAGCTGAAGGCCTCCCCATCTTATAGGATAGTTCAGACAGCAGCAGTTTTTGACCCTTTCTGATGCTTCTATTCCTTCTTTGGAAAACAAAAAATTATGTACTGATTATCCAATGTCATTAACAGAACTGAGATTAGAAGCCATGTATCTACATGAAATAGAAGCATTATTAGTACAGATTTTGTTGTTGTTGTTGTTGTTGTTGTTGTTGTTTGCTTTTAGGCAGGACTGCTATTTTGCTTTCTGCACTGAGGTACCGGCAAGAACACCATATAGGAGTTATTGGCTGGCTGGTTGGAAATGTATATATTTAAACAGTTTGCAGTTAATTAAGAGTATTGACTTGGAACTACATCAGTGGCCTCACACCACATCTGTGCTGACCCCCTCCTGTCCATGCATTTAGATGGCATCCATCACTGTGCCATCTAAGTGCCCGGAAAATCTAGTTATGCTAATTTCAGTTTCTTCTGTGAGGGAGAGGACTCTACTTTCCCATTGCCCTTTCTGCTGGAACCTTCTTGATGGCAGTCACTATTATACCTCCAAAGAACAAAGTGGCTGAAAGAAAGCCTTTTGCACTTCTCACACTGCTTGAAAGTTGGGGGTTGGCTTCTGCAAGGTTTCTGCAGCATTTGCACAGCCCCGGAGTGGCCAGAGGAAAGGGCAGTCACCCCTGAAGGGTCTCTGAGCATGGACAAAGAAAGTGGGAGATGTAAATCTCCATACAGGCACAGTACTAAGGAGTGTGCTGGTGTGGGGTGCCTGATTGCACCCCACTGGTGTTGGAGGCCATCATTGCCTGACAGAGGCACTGCGTGTGTTTGTATGAGGCATAAAGGGTGTGCACTTCCCAGCCACAAGCAAATGATCTTCTCCTCTAGCCTGGGCAACTCTGTTACCATTCCAACATCTTCATTTCCATGAGGAGGGAGAGCAGCCTGATTTCATTGGTTTTCAATGCCTTGCCTGCAGCTAGAGGGAGGGAGAAGGCCACAGTCTGGTCATTAGGAACTCCATTTTGTTGTAGTAATACACACAGGCTACTCTTCGGGAGTGAGTCCGGAGGAATAAATTCGTGCACAAGCAGAGAATTGCAGGCACAAAGCAGAACTTGTTAGTGGAAATGAGAAAAAATCAGAGATGACCAATATGTTCGCCTGAGCCCAGCCAGCTGCTCTCCTGATGGAGTGGAAACCAAAGGAAGAAAGTTGAAAGTATTTTGTTGTTGTTGTTGTTTTTTTTTTTTAAAAAAAACCTCTTCACTTACCCTTACCTGCCAAAGAGCAGCAACATTGTGATTGATGATTTCCTAACTTGATTTGATGTCAAAATAGGCTTCTCAACCTGCTTGTAATTTGCATTATTTAAAATAGTCACACCAGTGGTAGGAATACAATTCTGGGGCTGCTGAGACAAGTTCATTAAAAGATAAAAAATTTAAAACTTTCCTCCATGTAAGAAAGAGCATTCATAGTCATTGGGGATGAGGACTCTGAAGGACTGATACCTGGTTTGAGAGGGTGACAGCCTTTGGGATTATCTCCAAGATCCCCTTCATGGGTCCAAGGAAGATCTTTGCATGTGTTTCCAGTGTCACACCGAAGAGAACAGAAGACATCCCACATCAGAGACATTCATCTTATCAACCAAGGACATCTCTGACTTGGCAAGAAAATGAAATGATGCTGACCAAAGCCTGCTCTCCAAGTAGCATTCTTGGGTATGAGTGTGTTGATTGTTCGGAGTTCTTCAGTCCTTTCTGCACTTCCGGACCGCATTTATCCAGATGAAAAAGAGAACATGTCCACTCCAAGTGGTATCACAATAGTCCTGATCCTGCTCAGCATCACACTGGATTGTGTGGTGTCCTAGTTGGCTTTCTCTTGCTCTGATAAACACGGCTAAAAAATAACCGGCCAAGGAAAGGGTTTACTGGGCTTACATATGCCAATCACAGTCCAGCTTTGAGAGAAGTCAGGGCAGGAACTCAAGCAGGAGCAGAGGCAGGAACCATGGCGGGAAGCTGCCTTGCTTCTCATGGCCTTTTGACCTGCATTTCTATACACTCCATGACCTCTTGCCCAGGGATGGCACCACCTATAGTGGGATGGACCCTTGCATGTCAATCACCAATCAAGAAAGTTCCCTGTAGACCAGCCCAGAGGCCAATCTAACAGACATTTTCCTCATTTGCGGCTCCTTCTCCCAAGATGATTCTAGTTTGTATCAAGCTGATTAAAACAAACAAACAAACAACCCCCCCAAAAAAAAACCCTACCAGAACATATGTGTTTTGAACATATTCACTTATTCTCTCATTTGCTCCATTTTGCTTGCATTTATCATTTAGTTAGAGTCAGGTTTTATTTCTATGTATCAAGCAGTCTATGAGGCAGAAAGGAAACGAAATCAATTCTGTATATATTGACACGGCTAAATAAAGGATAGAGACAGACGGTCCTGAGAACCCAGGATGCTGGGCTGGACAGCATTGAAGTGCATGCAGGCTGGTGAGTGTCTTTATTTCCTTAGTCCCCTTAGGTCTTGGAATGAACTGGGATTTCAGTGTATAGAATGTGTGTAGTGATTAATCTTTATTGTCAGTTTGGTTGAATGTAGAATCAGTCAGCCAGGATAAACACCTCTCTACATGTCTGCGAAAGTGTTTTTAGGGCAAACTGAGGGAAGAAGACACAGCCTAAAGACATATAGGTGGTACCATCCTATGGACTATGCTTCCAGAATGAGTAAAAATGGACAAGGGGGATGCTGGAGAGAAAGGTCACTTATCCAAATTCTTGTCATGCAAACACAAGAACCTGAGTTCAAGCCCTAAACCCACAAAGAAGTTAGACATGTGGTGTGCACTTGTAATCTCAGGACTGGGGAGGGAGACAGGCAAACCTCTAGGGCTTGCTGGCTCTCCCATAGACCACTTAGGGACTTGCAGATCAGTGAGAGATCCTGTCTCAAAACACAGCAGAGGGCAGCTGAGAAATGACACTTGAGATTGGTGTCTGGCCCCCACACAGATGTATGCACAGACACCCAAACATGGGCATCACAGGGGCACACAAACACATATATGAAGGGAAAGAGAGCCAAGTAAGTACTCTCTTTGATCTCTCTCTACTTCCTGTAGTTCAGTATGACCTGAGCCAAAGTAGACCCTTTCTTTCTTAAGTTGTTGCCTTTTGTTTTGGTTTGGTTATTTTTTTTTGGTTTCTTGTTTTCTTTTGTTTGCTTGCTTTATTTGTTTGTTTGTTTTGAATCGGGCATTTTGTCACTCTAACAATAAAAGTAGTTTATACAATATGTAACATTAGAGAAATTCATAGACACTTATATCCTCCTCTAAAAGATTTACTTAAGCATTTTCATAGCAGATTTATACAGAGTGTCCTCTGATGGTGACAACCCAAATGTTCATCATCAAGAATGGATTCACACAGAAAAATAAAAAGGAACAAAATCCTAACACTGAAAATGAACCTCAGTTCACTAGATAACCCAGAGTAAGCGTGTGAATCCTGGGGCTGGAGGGGGGCCTTAGCAGTGAAGCGGTCCAGCAGGAAGCTGCATTTGTGGCCAAGTTTGATGACCTGCTCCAAAAAAGAAAAAAAATTCTGACAACTTACTATAAATCCCAGGTCTGAGATTTTTCTAAAAGGCAAAACTTTGTACTTAAGGGGGGGTTATTAACAAAATTGAATAAAACAAATAAAACAAGTATGCTTTTAAAAAAGCAATCTACCTTAATAAGTAAAGAAAACTAGAGACTGTGGTAATTAGAGAGAATCCCTGTGAGTCTTTTCCACATCTCTCCATTTATAGCTGACTTAGCATATAAATTTAAGCAATAGTAATCACCCTGGTGTGTGAGCTTGTGAATGTGCGTGTGGGTGTTCCCAGCAACAGAGATAAATAAAAGGAAAAGATGGGAGGCGGAATTAGCATAATTCTAAGACCTGGGTGAAATTACTTTAATGCTGTCAAGCAACAAACATTTATATCTAAAAAAAGAAGATATATTATTGGTTATTTTCATATGTATTAATTGGCATTCAAACCATCTGTATCATTTACTCATCTATATTTAATGAGGATCATAAATATCCCTCTGCCAGCTAGAGAAGAGCCATATATCAGGAGAGATGACAATCTTGGGGCTATTAGTCAATGACTTGGTATTAAAGACAGAATTTGTTGAGGTTATTAGAATGGGTTTTAAGCGTCTTGAGTAACTTGTAATAACATATACTACCTTTTCTGATGGGGCATAAAGGCTCCTGTGCAGAACCTTCATGAAATGCAGTGAACGCTTTTCTTCCCTAAGCTACAGGTAGCATTGGAGAATTTTTCTAATACATCTGTCCTAGAAACTGATCAAAGTTCAGTAGACCTAGAGATACAAATAAGAACAGCAACGGAGAGCCAGAGAGATGCCTTGGTGGGTAAAGTGCTTGTCATGCAAATGCAAGGACCTGAGTTCAGATCCCAGGCCCCACATAAGGCTAGAACCAGGAGGCGTGTCCATAACCCCAGTGTTAGCTGAAAGATGGAGGTGAGTTCCCCAAAGCTTGAGGGCAGCTAGACTTGTGTGCACAGCAAGGAGACTTGCCCTCAACAAGGTATAAAATGAAGACCAAAACCCAAGGTTATCCTCTGAGCTGCACACATGCACATACGATTTTAAAAATGGCACTACTATACTCAGTTCCATGTCCCAAGTCTCTCTCCGGTAGTTGCCCCACATTTCTAGATCTCACAGAAGACATCTGCTCTTGGTATTGCGAACAATTCTAATAATGTCATTGGAAAGGTTTGTCAATCTCACCAGCATTATATTAGCAGAACCACCCAAACATGCTTTGACATAAAACAACATCACAAAAAGAAGTACAGCTTGGCTTCTTTCAACTCAGCCTGGGTATGGACCTACTTCCTGCATGCCCTTTACCAACCTTCTCTGGCTTCTGGGATTTCCCCTATCTGCTAGGCCTGTGACCTGATGAGATTCTAGGTTAGAGCAGGGTCACAGGGACTGTAGATTAGCTTATGTCATAGCAGGAAATGTAGATCATCTTTGTATTCAGAAATAGAAAGAACCAAGTTTAGACTTAACAGTCTCCACACCACTATCTGATATAATTTTCTCCAGTATGTGCTCACAGTGTGTCAAACAGACTTAAGAGCTCAGATCATCTCAAGCAACTAGGGAAACAAGGGCCATTTTCCCTTGGCCAGGTTATGAGGCATTCATATGGACCATTCCTGTGTCTCTGGAATTCATCTTTGCACCAGAGATGGTTGGACTCCGTGTCTTTAAGCACAGCATCATATCTGACTACAAGACTAGATAAATGGCCAGTAACTTCAGATGCAGAACTCAGAATCCAGAGGTCGCATTCAGATGTGACTGGCTGCACACTGGATTGCTTCTCAACATTGCTGTACATTGGAATCACCCAGGGAGCTTTTAAAAAATTACTGATGTCCAGGCCCCACCCCTTGAGAGCTCATTTAATTGGTCAGGGTGGAGCCTGGGCACCAGTAATTTTTTTAAAAGCTCCCTAGGTGACCTTAATGTGTGCCAGGGTTGAAAACTACTGGTTTACAGGAAAATAGGTTTAGCCATGTAACAGTAGCAAAGTGTGTGTGTGTGTGTGCGTATGTGTATGTGTGGTGTATGTGTGTATGTGTGTGTGGTTTGTGTGTATGTGGTGTATGTATGTGTGTGTGGTATGTGTGTGTGTGGCGTGGTGTGTGGTGTGTGTGTAGTGTGTGACGTGGTGTGTCTGTGTGTGGTGTGGGTGTGTGTGTCGGTCCTAGTATCGAATGTGGAAAAGAGTAAGAAGGTTCTAATGGCTTCTATAGCTCCAACAAGCACAGCAGGAGTGTGAAGGTGGAGGTAAGAATCAGAAGGCACTATCCCGGAGCTTCCTAGGCAAAGGGCAAGAAAGGCTATACTCTTAACTTCCCAGAGGAGTGGGAGAGGGGTTAAGTACTATCCCCGTGTTGGTGGAAAGGCACAGACTTTGTCTGTGAGTCAGAAGGAAATCAAGTATTTGGCAGGTACAGACCAGACAAAAGCTGAAAGAATAATTGAACAGAATCACACTTTCAATTCTCTGATTTGCATCGCTCCTTCCTTTGAGCCTCACAATTGGGTTCGGCGTATAAATCACATTACACCCATGAGGAAGAAGAAATATTAATATAGAAGCAGAGGCAAAGGAAGGTGGCAGGAGCTCCCACCATCACCTCCCCGCTAGCTAGAGCTCCCTGCTGCAATGGCCTCGCCCAGTCACCGTTTGCACTCAGCATTGTTAGTGCTTGTGCAGATGCACAGATGCAGCTTTGTTGAGCTCCTTACTCAAGAGCAAGTGACTGCTTTGCTTCAAGTTGCTGATCACAAGACTTTGGTCTGAAAATGGGACAAATGCAATGTCTCAAAGCAAAGGAAGCTCGAAAGTCTGAAATGGATTGTTCAAATAAAGATGTGGGGTTATGCCCACCAGTCCCAGCTATGCAGGAGGCTGAGGCAGGAGGAACGTCCAAGTCCAGGAGTTTAGGACTTGGGTGGGCATACATAAGCCTCTTGTGTGTCTGGCCTCTGTCTCAGTCATTCGGTTTCCTCCAGTACTGACTCTCCTACACCATTCCTCCCCTTCTAAGGACTCCCTTAAATATGACACCATCCTACAAAACCACACAATAGAGCTCAGTAACCTAAGGTGGCATTGTCAGTTCCAAGGAGAAAGAATGTGTGTCTCAGGCCAGAGACACGGTTTAGCATAGACGGGGGACTGTGCTGAGCCTGAGGACCTGAGTTTAATCCCCCAGACCAACAAGGTAGAAGGAGATAATTGACTCCTACAGGATGTCCTCTGACCTCCAGGTATACTTCCCCATCTGCCATATTAAAAATAAAGCAATAAATGTAATAACTATTTGTGGAGGAAGATGACAAGACATTGCTCTACAGCCCTGGCTGGTCTAGAACCCAGTGTGGAGCCCAGGCTGACCTCCAGCTCACAGAAATCCACCTGCCTTTGCCTCCTGCAAGCAGGGATTAAAGGCGTGTGCCACCACAGCCAGCCAAACCATTTCAAATGTTTCTCTTCTCTCTCACACACACACACACTTGCTCTTGAGCCCCTCCATCCATGTAGGTGTGTGCGTGTGTATGTGTGTGCATGTGTGTGTGTGTGTGTGTTAGTGGGGGGGCATTCTTCTTCTACCTCCTAGAGACAAAGGAAAAACCTGGCTAGACTCCATCCTTAGTTCCTGGGTGAAAATCACTTTCCCCTTGCTTCTTTTCTTGTGCACGAGTGCGTGTGCACACATGCACACGCACACACACACACAGTATTGGCTAGTTTTATATTAACTTGATACAAACTAGAGTCACTTGGAAAAAGGAACTTCAATTGAAAACATTCTACTGGAAAAAGGAACTTCGATCGAAAACATTCTACTGTGGGCATGTGTGTGTTGCATTTTCTTGACTGATGATCCACGTGGTGTTAGTTCACTGTAGTGCTACTTTTGGACTGTGTTCTATAACAAAACAGGCTGAGCAAGCCATGAGAAGCAAGCCATTAAGCAGCTCTCCTCCATGGTCTCTGCATCACTTCCTGCCTCCAGGATCCTCCCTGCTTGAGTTCCTATCCTGAGTTCCTTAGTTCCTTGAATATGAGATGAAATAAACCCTTTCTTCTCCAAGTTGATTTTGGCTATCATTCATGTTTTATCATAGCAATAGAAGGCAGACCATGACACACACACGCACACACACACATAATAAAAAAATAAATGAGATATTTTTGCTTCCCCCAAATGAAATCCTTCCTTTTTCAACAGTTGTTGGATACTTTTAGAGAAAAGTTTCTTGGCCTGAGTTGCTGCACTTTTTCTTCAAGACCTAAAGAACATGAACACATGGAGGTCACACTAATAATAAGTATTTGGGGAAAAACTAAGCCTAATGTAATCACCCCATACACACAGTCACACCTCTGAACCCCTGGTACCTGTGACTGTATTACAAGGCAAAGGGGATTCTGTAGATGAGAATGGATCAGAAGGCTGAGATGGGATATTATCTTGGGGACTCTGTCTGGATGTCATCAAACCTTAAAGGGTTTTAAGGTTTTTCTCTTTTGAGATAAGCACAAAGTAAGGCACTTCATTAGCACCAAGTCAGCACAGGGGATGATATTTAAAGGAGCACTGCACACAGAAGAGAAGACAGACCAAAGCGTAAGAGCACAAGGAAAAGAAGTTTTGTGACAAGAATAGAAGAGCTGGGAACAAATCTATCACCTTCTACACAGTGAACATATCACTCTAATGCGAAAGAAAGAAATAATAAACAAGAACCCAGCCAATCAAAAAACCACCAACAAAACAGGAAGAATAGATAAGCAGCTCTAAATAATACCTTTAAGTGTCAATAGCTCAACCCACACATGCATGCACACACACACATGCACACACACACACACGCACGCACACACACACATACTTAGGCTCTGTGGCTGGATGAAAGAACAATTTCCAATTGTTTATTGTCTCAAAGAAACACATCTGACTGATAAAGATGTATACAGACCCCGAGTCAAGGGATGGATAGGATTGCCTGTCAAGAGATTGAGAACCAAACATAAGCTTGGGGAGCCATCATGATATTTCATAAAGTAGACTTGAAACCAAAATTAGAAGAGCCTTTTGAAAAAACCACTATATGATTATTCAAGGAAACAAATTATCAAGAACTTATAATAATTGTAAATGTATGTGTCAACTGTTGGGGCTGCCAATTCAGTAAGACAAACACCAATAGATACTTAAGGTCAGACAAGTTCTGATGCAATCATAGTGGATGCTGATTTCAGCACTGCACTCTCATCTTTAGATAGGTCATCCTAAAGCCAACAGGGAAGCCCCAGAGTTAAACTACACCCTAGACTAAATGGACTTAAAAGGACATCCTACAAATGACTCCACTCAACGGAAACTCAATACACATTCTTCTCAGGAACCTACAAACCTTTTATAAAATAAACCATAATCTAGGCCACAAAGCAAATCTTACCAACAATAAAAAAATTGAAATAGTTTCTTGTATTTCACCAGATCAAACTGGAATAAAGTTATAAATCAATAGCAAGAGAAATTACAGAAACTACACAAACAAGAAAAGACTGAACAATTCACTCTCACGTGATGAATGGGCCTTTGGAGAGATCATGGAGGGAAATTAAACATTCTTTTGATATATGTATATATGGTATCTCTAGTAGGAAACTTTATAGTTCTTTATATTAAAACTTGAGAAAAAATGAAAAAGAAACACCTAATAATGCTTCACCAGGTTTTGGGATAAGAACAAATCAAACAAATGCAGTAAAGAGCAAGAAACAATAAATAAAGATCATTGAAGAGAATAATGAAATTAGGACTAAATGAACAATACACAGTTTCAAATGAAGAACTGATCCTTTGGAAAAAATTAACAAGATAGATAAATCCCAAAAGAAGAGATAAAAAATTAAAGATTATATAGGGAAAAGAACTACAAATTCCAACAAAATCCAGAGAATTATTAAAGAATCCTTTGAAAAACCTGTATTTCAGAAAGCTGGAGCATGAAACAAATGGATAAATTCCTGGGTACACAAAGCATATGCAAATTTAGTCAAAAGGATGCAAACAACACATGTAGATCCATAGCAATGAGCCTGAAGAAATAGGAGCTAGAGTTTAATAGATAGTAAAGGCTAGGCTGACAACCAAAAAATCATCGAGAGATTGAGAAAGAATACAAAGTCTCCCAACTAAGTGATTGCCAGAACCAAAAAAATTCACTGCCTAATTACACCAAATATTTAAAGAATTAATGACATTTTCCCTAAAACTAAAATAAAAGAGAAGATATACAACCAAACTCACTCTACAAAACCAGAATTACCAATACCAAATGGATAGAACTGTAACAAAAAAGAAAATGATGGTCTCATTTCCCCGATGAACACAGAGTGGAAATTCTTGTGATCCAAGCCCAAGAGCACAGCCACGAGACCATTCCCTGTGACTGCTTTGATTTTGTTTCCAAGATGCAAGCTTGGTTCAACATATGCAAATCAATATGCATAATATAGCCTATCAGTAGACATAAGGACAGAAATCGTATGACCTTCCCATCAGCAAAGGCCTTTGACCAAGCTCAATAACCCTTCATGATAAAAGTCCTAAAGAAAACAGGACCAGAAAAAACATACCTCAGTGTAATAAATTTCCATGTGACAAACTTCATAGCTAATGTTATACTAGATGAGAGGAAAGTGAAAAACATTTTCTTTAAAATCTGCAATGAGAAAAGGAGTTCTATGACCTCTTTTCTGACCCAGTACAGTGCTCTGTCTTTGCTATAACCTTAAAGACAAGGAAGAAAATGAAAAGAGGAAAGAAAGTCCTGAAATTGCCCCTAAATGCAAGCAACTCCTTTACTTACTTCTAAGGTCCCAGAGATTCCACCAGAAAACTCCTAGGACTAATAAATACTTCATGCAAAGTGGTAGCATACTAAATTAGTATATGAAAACCAATGCTTTACTGTACACCAATAACAAATTTGCCAAGAAAGAAATTGGAAACAATTCCTTTAAAAATATTAAAATACCAAGCAACAAATTCAACCAAGGAGATGAAAGGCTTCTACAATGAAAAGAAATTAGAGTAGACACTAGTGTATAAAAAGGTATCCCATGGTGATGTGGGAAGTCCTTCTGTATATGTGTTGCTTTTATTGATCAATGAGTAAAGAAGCTTGCTTGGCCTATTAGCTCATGCATATTTCTAGCTCACTCTTATCTC
>LOJH01003307.1:19352-39433 GCA_001685095.1 Ellobius talpinus | reverse complement strand
TTTCTTTATTAACCAATGAAAGTAACACGTAGACAGAAGACCCACCTACATCACCAGTTGCTTAGTAAAACATGGTTTTAACCCTTACTTTTTTACATGTCTATCCAATATATAATCACCATTCCCCTGCTGGCTACCCCTTTGCTTTGGAGCTTTGTCTTCAATATGGTTTATTTATGATGAGACCATATTATGTTTATTTCACGTTCTCTTTATCATTCATACTTCTGATAGCCCCCATGTTTGTTTTATTTTTTAGATAAAGGATAACTTTTACATAACAATTCAAGACTTCAATCATTTCTGTTTTGCTGCATCATTGTCTGTTTTGAGTGTCATAGAAGGATATCAGAAGAAGTACAAATGGCCAAAGAGTACTGAAAATGTACAAAATTACCCAGTCATTAGGGAAATGCAAAATAAAGCTGTGCTGATCCTGTATCTCATGCCAGTCTGAACGGGCACTTGGGGAAATGAAGATAGAAACAACAGATGATGCTGGAGCTGTGGGAATACAAAGTGGTGCTGTCTCTACAGCAGCTGGTGGGGAGATTCCTTAGCCATCTACTAAAAGAACAGCCAGACTGGGGAGGAATGAGCATAGGATCAAATTAGTCCCTCTGAATGTGGTTGACAGTTACACGGCTGGGGCAGACTGAGGGGCCACTGGCAGTGGCACCAGGATTTATGCCTACTGTGTGTACTGGATTTTGGGGGAACCCATTCTCTTTGGATGGATACTTTGTTCAGTCTAGATAGAGAAGGGAGGGCCTTGGACCTTCCCCAAAGCAATGTGCCTAACCCTCTCTGAGGAGTGGATGAGGGTGGGGTGGGAGGGTAGGTGGAGAAAATGGGAGAAGGGGAGGGAGTGGGAACTTTATTGGTATGTATAATGAAAAAAAGATAGTTTTCTTTTTAAAAAATAAAAATATTAAAAAAACAGCTACATGATCCAGGTAGTACCAGTTCTGGATACATAATCTTAGGAATCCCAGCAGGCACAGCTCAGAGATACCTACCTGCACATCCAAGTTTTAACAAAGATGTTTCCATACAGTCAAAATAATGGAACGAGCATAGAAATCAATGAAAGTATGGATGAAGAAAATGGTGTACATACATATTGGAGTTTAAGCTGGGAGTTAAAAAAGAGGTAAATCATATTGCTTGCCAAAAATAGATAAAAGTGATTATAATGTAAATAGAGATAATAAATTCTGTGTTTTCCCTTATATATAAAAGCTAGATAGAAAATACTTGTATTTAAGAAGAAGGTGTGCTAAGGAAGGAGAGAAATAGTTCTAAAGGGGTTGGGAGAAAGAAAACAATGGAGAAGAAAAGAAAATTATCTGTTATCTCTTATATGTGAATTAAAATTTCATTGTGTGTGTGTAAAAGAGAAACAGGGACTGAGAAACAAAGAGACAGATACAGACATATAAAAGCAGAAAGTGTATGATTCTAGTGAGAAAGGGAACCAACAAGAGGGGACAGAGGGATGAGTAATGGGGGGAAAATATGAGCACAGTGTAACGATATATGTACAAGATGACATGAAACATAATATTATCTGTGCTGATAAAAATTAATTAAAGCATACCCAAATAATATTTCCATTGTATCATTTTACAAAAGCCCAGTGATGTGACATTGAGGCATTCGAATGAGTATACCATGTTCCTTTTTCTTGGGGAGAGTTCAGTCTGTTCAGAGTGACAGAACCATTTCCATTCCCTGCAAATGTAGTCAAAGATTGATAGAATAGAATGCGTTCCTTTTTAAAATCATACTACAGGAATACTGACTACAGAGCAGGCAATTCCTCATGTCAGGAAGTAGGAGACAATCTTTGAAGAATGAGCCAGTGTTTCCCAGACTGGAGAAAGGAAAAGTCACTCTGAGTAAAGAGAGGACATCTGTAGCAGCTTACTACACTCCTACAGTCAGAGGTATAAGGCAGGGAAATGGAGATGGTGCAGAAGCGGTTGCCAGTGCTCCGTGAGATTTTTGGTGGTGGGAATATGGTGCACCTGCTGGAGTTCAAACGAGGTTGGAGATATTGGAGCTTATGTCATTGCATATTGACAGAACAGGAAGCTATTTATCTCAGAGCACCGGCCCATACCCAGACACCACAGACAGTCAGCCGTGAATTCTAACAGCTAGCCAAATGATACAAACGATAAATACTTAAGGTAGGTTTGAAGGACTCTTTTAGCACATGATATTCGCAAGGTGATGAAAGCGGAAGGATGCAGATAAATGGCGCACCGAGTGCTGTCCACGTAGTGGGGTTGTTCCCTAGGAGACCAAGAGATGTAATAGATGGGGAATATGCAACATCTTATGGCAGCTGGGGAAGCCAGCGGGTACCAGCTACAGGAAGTGTGTGAAGCAGACACTACGTGCTTTAATGATAGATGTCATGATAACGTGAAATCAAAATGAAATGTTAACTGAGTCTCTTAACTTGGCCCTAACTTGTTCAACAAGAGCAGGATTTTATATTTAAGCGATGCTTTGTTGTCTAGATAGAAATATTAACTGCAACAGCAGCACAACTCATGGAGCAATGTTTAATGTTTTCTGCAGTTTTGTCTGACATAAGAAGGCATATCTGGAAGTAAAACTAATGATTTTAGAAGTGTTGAAGGTTGGGGATTGTCAAAAGCGATTTTTACCGATGTCATGACATAATGAAATGACTTACGAGTTATAACCACACTGAAATGGAGAGAATGATAAAAGAAAATTACACAAAATAAGAAGGTACAATGTTGATTAAAATCCCAAAAATTCCCACGAATACATTTTTATAACTTTTTTTCAGAAATGCTTTCCACCCAAATACCAATGACTAATGATTCATTGTAATGTCAGGTGTTGATAACATATACAAACTGACCACACTTATCCCCATGCATGGCTTCACTCAATTTTACTTTCTATTCACCAATTTGAGGGACATTTAGGTTTCTTTCCCTTCCTAGCTATTGTGTATACAGTAGCAATATGGTGAATATTGCTGAAAAAATATGCATGGGGTAGGATGTTGAGTCCCTTAGGTGCATTTCTGTGATTAATTTCTAATTATTTTAAATAACTAATTTTAAACTAGGATGTTTTTTCAGAAGTAAGAGATGGAGATGTATGATAGCACTGAAGTCGTATTGGGAAGGGGTTTAGTATAAAATACTGTAATAGTAGCCACATGCACAGCTGGACATATGGTCTTAAGGAAACAGCAAGTTTTGAAATTGCTTTGTGAATTTTTTTCCAGTTTTGTATGTAAATGCTTTTTCCTAAGCCACATGTGCACACTACTAAAGAAGCTGTTAGTATCAGCAAGGAGTGAGTGGGTTATGGTACTCATTTTATATTCTACTGTCCATGATTTTCTTTATGATAATGGTACTACATACAAACAAAAATAGAATAAATTCACTTAAGAAAGTTAAGTTTTATTGCAAGTGTGGTTTTGTGAAAATGACCTAACTTCCCCTATCTTTGCTTTCCTCATTTATGAAATGGGAATGAAGATCTAATATCCTGTGTGTGGTAAATTTTAAATCAACCAAGTCAACAAGAGTGAGTACAGACCTAGATACAGATAAATACATAGTTGTAGACCTAATTAAGTTACTATTAATCTTTGTACATATAGGACCCATCCCAAATTTTGACTCTATATTATCTTTTTCATTTCTGTGACTGTGTAAGACTTGTACATTATTTATTTTGGGTCACAGTTTCATAGACATTGATCAGTGTCAGCTTGATCCATTGCTTCTGGCCTATGACCATGGGCAAGACAGACATTTGAAATGCTCTTCCCTAGGCCTCCTCCTGCTGGTTCATTCGGTTCTCACAGCACATCACGTTTCAATAAAACATACCCTGGGGACCAAGACTAGGCCGCATGAACCTTAGTGGGTATTTTCTACTCAAAATTAATGGGCCTACTTTTTATAATGTTTTCCTGAAAGTTTTATCTACCTATGTTTCATAAGAGAAGTGTCTATTGTCTAGTGCCTAAAGTATACACACTTGCCTGTGAGAAGAGCACACATGGATCTAAGTAGTATAATTACAGGTCAAAATGCCAGGATCTAGGCAGCTAAAAACTGTACATTCTGATAGTGTTGTAATTAGCTAAATCTTGTAAAATAAAATGTCACGAGCTTACTTTGCAACACTGATAACTCCCTTGATTGGTTATTATGGGATATAATTTCTCTATAGTTTTATATAGGAACAAATTAAGATGAGACTAGAGAAGAATGGAAGATTATTATTTTAATCTAAGTTGGGTCAAGTTTAAGAATCTGTATCACAATTAATGACTTAGCTCCTGTTACTTGTGGAAGATTATAAGGTTGATGATTTAGTGATTACATTTTTCATAATTCTTTTATTTGTTTTAGCAGCATTTAGCACCAATTCTATACTTGGCAGAAACTCTAAGTACCATCTGTGCCAAAAGGTAGAGGGGGTGTCTGTCTCATAGCTTAATTCGTATTTTGATATCTCGGGATTTGTGGATGAGTATCTGATCTAATGGATTCTGTAGATGTGAATAGAGAAACGGGCTTTTTATATTTACATGGGGATGATATGCTAATTTATCAAAGTTCTCTAAGCTAGGAGATCTTGGTACAGAGAAAAGAGTAGAGAGTGCCACCCAAGTATAGTGTAGATATTGATATCTAGGTTTTGGATTTTGAATCGGTGGATTTCTACTCAAATTCAGAAGGTTTTTCTTGGTTATTTTGTGACTCACATTGAATCTCAACTTCTACATGTGCAAAACTAGGCTAGTGGTTCTTTCCTTTCAGGCCCTACATATGAGAAAAACATATCTACAAGTTTTATTCAGTTGATGGCTATGATGCCTTAAGGAGAATGGCCCTGATCGTCTCATCTGTTGGGTTGCTGGGTCAGTAGTTGGTGGAACTGTTAAGGAAGGATTAGAAAGTGTGGCCTTCTAGTTGGAGGAGGTGTGTCACTGGGACACATTCTCAGTATGCTTCTGCCTCTTGCTTGCAGTTAGAGATATGAGATCTCATCTGTTCCTGACACCATGCCTTTGCATACCCGTCAATGATCCCAACCCCTCTGGAACTATAAACCTAGTTAAGTACTTTCTTTGCTAAGCTGCATTGGTCATAGCGTTGTATCATAGCAATAGGAAAGTAACTAATGTTATATAACTGAGCAAGAATTAAAAAAAAAATCTAGATGTCCTTACTTCTGTCATCTGTGGTCCCTTCCACACTGGTGCCTACCTGAGAGACCAGAAGGTTGCCTCTTTATCTGGGAGCCTGTTCAGATCACTGTCTGATTAAGTCATTGATAAGATGTGCTGACATAGACCAGATACACAAAGGAACATGACATAGATATAATTAGTGAAAATCAAAACAGAAAACCTTGGCTAACATTTATAGTCTGCAAGTCATAATCCATATGTGTAGGGTCACACATCTTACACTGGCCTGCCACTGTGGATGTTACCCCTGTCATAATTTAATTGTGTGACACTGATTGAGATTCCTCCAGGCACAGCAGATCTAGATTGCTATGTGCATGAAGAAGAGCCATGGCACAAGAACCCATTCATTATGTAGATGATTTTAAAAGAAAAAAAAGTAGCTCAGATTGAAGCAGATGGACAGATTGGTCAAAACCTAAAAAATGTGTGTATGGGGGCAATATCCAAAGAATAAAAGTAGAATTCCTAATTATACAAAAATATTAATATTTGTCAGTGATTGTTTTATAAAATAATCAAACAAGTCCTTGTAAAAATATAAAGTAGTGGCCTTGACAAATATTAAATCATACAATGTTATAGTAAACAACTTCTCACAACTAATAGCAATAATGTACATTGTTACTTTTATTAATTTTGTTAATGTGAAAACTAATGAGGTCACTAAAACACTTTTATGCATGTGCATTATTGTATTGTGGGATGTACTAAAATGCACATCATTGCTCCATTCTGAAAAAGTCTGTAAAGGCTTCAAGCATTTCTTCATAGAGCAAATATTAAAGCAAACAAACAAACCCTGCAGCCTCAGATCAGGTAGTTACTCTAATTTCATGAGTGTGTGAAGGGCTGAACTGGATGTCTGCTTTCTCTAAATGGCAAAAACCTGACTTTTCAAGAGCCAGACCATGACAAATATCTCACAGACTGTTGAGTGGAAGTCTTTTTAAATAAATTATCTTTATTTCTTCTTTAAAATATTTTAAAGAGAATTGGCCAGTTTTTTTTTGCTTGTCAAAGAATATGAGTGATGAGGCTTGCTTGGGCCATGAACTCTGTATTCAAACAAACAAACAAACAAAAAATAACTATTATGAATGATGTGTTTCCATGATCCAAATATATTCTCTTTATCACTGAATCAAGTCTATATTCTTTATCATTAAACCTATAAATATATTTAAACTAGGCCACAAAATGCATGAGGACATGGTGGTTAGCAAGCATTACCTTGAGCCTCGAGGAGACTTCTGCTCTATTAGGAGCAGTCAAACTTCACAATAATAGAAAGAGTGATGATAGGAGTAGGAACCATATATAAGATAAAATCCATACTCCTGCAGTCCCATCCCTCTCTACCATACTCATGAAGTGCCTGGATTGAAAGTTAGGAGTTTAGCTTGTTTTTCTCTGTGCCATTTTCTGATCAAAGAAACACTTCTCACTTTTCACTAGACTGTTTTTTCTTAATTACTTCTGCAAGTCATATTATGATCTAAAGTAGCATGATGCCACAACTTGGTTAATCCCAGAGGTTCCTAAAGTACATTGCATGGCTAAAATATGTGAACAAAACCTATAATTCAACTTTATATGAAATGATTTTTCTCAAGCCAAACTAAATGAGAATGAATAAATCCAACCAAAACAAAACTCTGAGCTGTTTACTCACCACCCCACACTCAACTGAAATTTACAGTAGGTATGTCTATTTGAAATGCTATGAAAAGATAATGTAATTGCTGTTTCAAGATTGAAAAATTTTTTGCCTTCTCTATTCTGGTTACAAAGATTGGAATGATGAATTGTCAGCCACATTGTGCACATTAAATTTTAATGGAAGCATTAATGCCTCTAATGCTTCACATTTTACCCTAGCTACTGTAGGGTATGATGCATATGTATATTTAGAAAGATTTGTAATCTAATTCAATTAAGGGAACTAAACACAAATTGTGTTTTCCCCTGATCATTTGTTCTACCTCAAGCCAAGGATGCAGACTTTTTGAATGTTGTATTTGTTCTTCAATATTGTGCATAAAACATGCTCTGAAAGCTGCTCCTCTCTTCACACCACAGTGGTCACAGTTAGTTAAATATTTAGTGCCCCCAAGCACAAGGAGGGCATGCAATGAGAATGAACTGTACTGTAAAACTCCAGTAATGGCTTGAGATCCCTGGAGTCACAACTGCTTCTCACTGATAGAGTAAATGGGGTAAAGTCTCATCAAGATGCAAGTTTCAGCAGCAATCTGCCCTGCCATATCTGCTGACAAGATTAATTATAGTTCTCTGGATCTGATGTGTTTTCTTAATATCTTGTACCACTTTAGAAGTCAGGATCCAAGAAAAAATATTAAGTGTAGCTTTGTAAAATTCTGTGTAATTCTCCTTTCCAGAATGACTCTTCCATGCATATTCTAAGTTTTGATATCTTACTGCTAAAAGCTTCCATTACTGATTTGCCATTATTCATTACAGCTGTCTGTTGAAATTAGAATGATATCTTTGCAATAGTAGAAAAATGCTAAAAGGCACCCAGAGCCTTCTTTTTTATAAATGAATAAATAAATAAATAGATATTTAATTCAGTTATAATTTTTTCTCTCAGGCATATGTCCAAATAAAAGAAAAATGCAGTAAAAACAGCTAAAATTTTCATCAAGGCATTTTACCTATAAATAATTATAATAATACTTTAAAGAAGACATATATGATCTCTTTTTCAAATATAGAATTACAGAGGTAGGACTACAGTTCAGTGATAGAGTACTGGTCTAGAATGTGAAAGGGTCTGAGTTCAATTCTTCCCACTGCAAAAGCATATACTGAATCATGTCTTTTTTTAAAAAAAATAAAAATTAGAGTGAATTCAATATCCACATAAAAATGTTGTATCTTTGTTTTTTGAGACAGGGTTTCCCTGTATAGCTTTGGAGCCTGTCCTGGAAGTTGCTCTGTAGACCAGGATGTCCTCGAATTCACAGAGATCTACCTGTCTCTGTCTCCCAAGTGCTGGGTTTAAAGGTGTGTGCCACCACTGCCTGGCTCAAGATGTCATATCTTGAAAAACCTGAAACACAAGTTTGCACTGAGTTATAGTTGTGGTGATTTGAATATACTAGCATATGTCAATATCTAAAAATTAAACCTTGCAGTGATTGGAAAATGTCCCCCATGACATTCATATTATAAGGCTTGATTACCACTTGGTGGCACTGTTTGAGGGGAAGTTATTGAACTTTAGGGACTTGGAGCCTTACAGGAAGTATATTACTGGGACAGGCTTTGAGTGTCTAGCCTTTCCTAACACCCAGTTCATTCTCTCTGCTTTCATTCTACTGTAGAGATGTGAGCTTTCAGCTGCCAAGTTCTGTTGTCATGCCTGGCATTTCTCAACATGTTTCTTCCTTCCATTTCAGAATCAAAAGCCATAATAAAGTATTCTTCTATAAGTTACTTTTGGTCATTGTGTTTTTTACACCAACAGGAAAATAACAAATACAACATATAAAACTGGGTTTCCATATTGCTATTTACCAATGGAGTAAAAATATCAAAATGTTTGATTTTTAATTTTCTTTTTTAAGAAATCATGATATGAAATCATGATTGAAATTTGGGGATTGCTTTGAGGATTCTGCCATATTCTATATAGAATATTTTATCGTATAGTTGACCTACTTAGTCATTCAACATCAGGTAAAATAAAAAATACAGCTCCATATAATGCAAAAAATGCCTACCTAGTTTTTCAATTAACTCAATCCTCTTAAATATGAATTCACTAAGTAAATTTGGTAAGTCTTCTCAGATCCTAATAAATGCTCAAACTTTCTGTTTCATAATCATCACTCCTAGTAATGAATGTGTAGAGTGATGTCTACAGATGTTGCAAATATACTTCATTCAATATTTTTCAATGAAAAATTGCTAAGCTCAGGCAGATTCTTTTCTCATCATCTGCTATATGTTGAATAGTTATAATAATATAGGCCTGAATTTTTCTGACCACCTTCATTCACTCTTTTTCCTTACCTTCTGATCTTCCATTCTGCTGTAATCAATAAGACCCTCTCTCTTCCTTCAAGGCTGCATTGCAACAAGCCCTATCTGCTGCTGTTTCTTCACATCTCCTATTGTGGATAGTCATGACCAGTAGTACCATGATGAAGATGATGATGATGGTGGTGACGATGATGATTCAATAGAGATATTGCAAATGTCATCCTCTTCATTCATGGGTGGGCTGTCCATGACTCAAGGTTGAGAACCCTGTTATTGACTTCTATCTAGAAGTCACATCAAGGTGGAGTTTCTGAGGAAAAGGGAAGGGGAATATTCCAGCTAGAAACAAGTTGACGGGAAGAATCCGAGGCACTGAGAAGATGACTCAGCAGTTAAAAGAATTTACTAATCAGTCATGAGATACGGAGTTTGAATCATAGCACCACTGGATGCTACACATCTTATCTACTTATCCCTCCAGCTCCAAACAATCTGATGTCCTCATATGTATTCCATGGACATCTGAATACAGATATGCACACACACACACACACACACACACACATTATAGAGCATTTCTTTTTAGTAAAAGAAAAGGATTCAAGATTAGGGTGAAGTTGTGCAGACAACAAAAAGAATGGAGGTTGCATGGACAAGAAAGGGAGAATGTTGCGGCTGTTAGACCAGTGGTCAGAACCACATTCAATAATGAATATTTTATTTGAAAATGTTCTAATTTATTATATTTTTTCAATTGGAAAAGATGCTTGATAAAATTAAACTGAACAACAGGAATGCAGCTATCAACTTAATCAAACTTTTTACAATCATTGCTATCATGATATTTTGATCAGACAAATACACAAGCAGATTGGCATTGTAGAGAAATTGTTCAAATAAAGTTCAAAATAAAATGTAGTTACTCTTGTGTAATCTTCAGTAATTTATGTTTTCGATATAATTAATATAATATAATATTTACACTTTGTATTGCATGAATAATGGCACTGTAGTATTTTTAAAATCTTTCTGTGTGTGAATGTTTCTCTGTGTGTGTGTATGTGTGTCTGCGTATTTGATGTGTGTGTATGTGTGTGTAGTATGAGTGCCTGTGCACATGAGTATGACTACCTGGGCATATGAGCAGGCCAGGGTTTTGAGTGTCCTGTTCTGTCATTTCTACCATTCTCTATCATTTGAGCTAGGGTCTTTTACTCAACCTGGAACAGGTTGGCGGTCAGCAAGCCCCGGTGACCTGTCTATCACATACCACTGCCACTGAGCTGGGATGACAGGCGTGCACACCTTCACACCAAACTTTTTATGTAGGTACTGGAGTCAAAACTCAACTCCTCCCACCTCCCTGGCAAGCAAGTGTTCTCCCCGCTGAGCCATCTCTCCAGCCCTTCTATCATATCCTTAAGGCAAACACTCAGGGGAGGAAAGCCTTCGCCACAATCATGTTATCTGAAACATTGTTCTTTGTCGTTCCTATCATTCATACTATTTTGAATGAATTGAAACGTTTGTATCAGGCTAATTTATTGGAATATGAACTTTAGAACGTAGTGTGCTGTTTGCCTGCACCACTGCGCTAATATCAGAGTATATTATAGAAAACGGATACAGTGACAGTTTGATGGTTGAAATGATTGACCTTTTTTCTTTTCTTTTTACATAATTTCTTCATTGATTCTTTGGGAGTTTCACATCATAAACTCCAATTCTGCTCATTAAGAATTCCATCCCGGTAAGGAGCCAGTGCAGGAGGTATGGAAACTATACGAGCTGAACCCAGTTAGACACAGAAGAGTGAGTCATGACAGTTCTGCCGAATACCTGGGTTCATTTTTCTGGTAGATCACATAATCTCCAATGAAGTTGAAGAGGTACAGCTACAGTTTTAAATTGATGTTAATTTCTAATGAAATACAAGCCTCAAATCAAAACTGGCCATATACACAGACATTTATACCATGTAGACATTCACAAGCAACCAAATAGCAAACAGACCATAGAACCTATAGTGTGAACATCATCAACAAGCAACCAAAATGACAGGGAGACCACACTGATGTTGACTTTCCTGTTTGAGAGATTTCCAGAGTGTTCTTTCCACAGAGAACTTCCAGCTTCTCATTTTCATTGTAGGCATTTTTATACGATGGGCTAAATGATATTAATCTGTTAGAAAGCATTTACCTTCTAGAGAGTCTCAGGTATGGAAATTTTCTAATGTCCTAGCTGTTCGATGCCCGGCTATCTATATTTTCTGGGGCCAGGTGTCCAGTCTGTCCCAGGACAGGGAGTCTTGGAGGACACTTGCAATGAATATGCTGGGATCTAGAAAAAGGAGCCCTACTTGCCCTCACAGTTCCAGTTTCAACAAATGTGAAGCAAATGTCAACTTTCCATTGTCATGTACATCACAGAAGGCATTACGGTTGACTAGGGAGGCTAGGCATTTTGGTGCAATGCCAAGTGGTTCTCATTAGAATACAGTTGCTGACTGTGTTCAATCGTTAAGATCTGTAGCCTTAAGCAGCACAGCAATAATATGTAACTGTATATGACAAGTGATATATGTGCAGATAATTTGTGTACATGCATGATAATACACATGTGTATTTATGAGTGTTTCATAACACCTGTGTACATCATGAAGTTTACTATGTTCTCCATGAGTCAACTGTCCTCTAGAAATGGGGTTGAAGATTTGTAAGAGGTTGTTTCCACAGACCTTCCATAAGGTGAACTTTTAGGGAGCCTTGTTTTAAACCCCACCAAGTTACATTTTTTTTCTTGAGCCTTCCATTCTGAAATTACTTTCTGCCATATTAGAAATCTTTACTTAATATACAGTAACTGATAACATTTTCACGTATTTTTTCTTCTCCAAATAACTTATAAACTACTCATCCATAGAAATAGTTAAATCCCTTCTTGTGTTTCATTTAGCATATATTTATTTCAAAACCATCGTTCAGTAACAAGCTATATTTCTCTCCTTTTTTTGCTTCTTGTGTCAGCATGAAATGGCTTGGTATACAGATACACAGGAAGTACTGCTGATTGACTGAAAAACATCCTGTTATGGTACTACCATTATTAAAGTTGGCAGGGTTTTTTTCCCCTAATTTCAAAATGTCTTTTTCATTTCAGATCACCCCAGGTAGTTGTCTCACAAGATCGATCTATTGATTTTCACTGCATGGGATGAAGAAGAAACCCACCAAATCAGGTATGGCTTTCAGGCTCAAAAATTATACACTTGAAATTAAACATATATAATGCGCCACAGACTGAAACTTTTAAACTATTATTACAATGGAGCTTGAAGAAAGTGATTTTGGAAATTGCTAGAAGAAATCTTTATTACTTTTTTTCTAATGCAAAAATCTCTTTTGTGAGAAAGAAACTATACAAGCACTTGTTAAGACTTCTACATTGTATTTAACCCCATCTAATAATTACCCTATCAACGCATATTCTGCCTAAATGTCCTTAGCCACATTCCCAGTGTAATCTGATGTTCATTGTTCTTCCCTTTGAGATGCTTTGGAAGTCCACAGCATCTTCTTATTCTAATCAACATTTAAATGCCTTGCCTGTTGAAATGAAAGTACCAGTGATTAGTGGCACAGATGTTTCCCCGAAATTGAAAATGTAGGGGTTAAAACCACAAATTAAGCCAAAAGACTGAGTCTTTGCATGCATATTCATTCTTTATTTGGAGGGAGAGACGGTGTGGTGAGATAAATGTTACTATCTAGTAAAAAAAAAGGTGCTGGCTAAAGTTGTGAAACTCTGTGACTGGAATAAGAGCGGACACTTGAAAAATAGGTCAGTGTCCACTCTTAAAAACAGATGTAAAATTTTAAAGTGTTGGCAGACACCTGGGAAAGAGAAATAGAATAATCAGAATTGCAGGCAGATTGAAAAACTACAGAAGGACACTTAAATGTCCATGAAAGAGTCATCATTTTTTATTGAAATATTGATATCATGTGGTATTTGTCTGCTAGTGACCTAAAATGCTATAAATACCACTATATAACGTTTAGTTACCAAAGTCAATAGTTTGTAATCACTAAATTTGCCATATTGGTCATACTTGCCTCTTATTTGTGTTCTTTCTGTAGTGTTATCCATTCAGTTTTTAATAATTGACAAGGAGCAATGTTTGACGATACTTGTACCAATGAACTGATGAAGACTTTATAGTTCAAGAAGCTAATCTTCATTTGGGTGACTTTTCCAATCTGCATTTGGGTGATTTTTCCAGTTATTTGAGTTTCTGAGTGATTATTATAAAGAGGACGAGAATCTCTGAATTAGATTGTGTCCCCTAACAACCAACACATGTAAACAACAAACAAACAAACAAAACAAAACATATCTAGGTCTCCTGAGACCACGGCCCATGATGTAATCTTCTCTGAAGCTTTATTCCCATAGACTTAGGAGGTTCCATTGAGTCTTCTCTGACGTCAATGCTCATCAGTAAGATGTCATCATGACTCTTGGTTGAAGAGGAGACACTACAGTGACATTCCGTGTATCTCTTTTTAAGAACTCCTTATTCACTCATATGGGATTTTACGTGGCACATCCCAATACCACTCATCTCCCTGTCACCTGGGCCCTGCCCTCTGCCCTTGTGACCTCCTCTTCAAAACGGTAGAAAATTTAAAATCATAGCCAAAAAACAAAATGAAAACGAAAAAGAAGAAAGAAAGAAAGAAAGAAAGAAAGAGAGACAGGGAGGGAGGGAGGAAAGGAGGGATGGAAAGAAGGAAGGAAAGGAAGGAAGGGAAGGAAGAAAGAGAGAGAGAGAGAGAGAAGAAAATTTCGACTTAGAAGCTGCCGTGTGGCCCAGTATGTTACACAGTATACCCCTTACTCCATCATTACTTGTAGGTGTTCTTTGCTATGAATCCTTAGTTTGGCTCCAGGTCTCCAGCTTCTGGTACTCTTGATACTGGGCCCTCACTGGGACTCTTCCTGTTGTTGTCTGGTGTCATGGGGTTTCTATAGCAATGGATCTGCAGAACTGGTCCATTCAGTTTATACATGAGAGCAGAGAATGGCACCCGTCCCTTCCTTCCCTTGTACACCGTGTGCTGGCATGGATAGGGGAAATATGCCCTCCACCCCATCCCACCCCTTGCTAACTACAGCAGGTGGGAGGGCTGGCCTTGGGGGTCAAAGAACGGAAGAGCTGGCCCTGTCTCTCACCAACTGAAGCAATTGGGAGGCTTGGCCATATACCCCAGCTGGGCAAAATTGGAGAGGTGACCCTTGTGGATGAGCTAGCCAGGGCAGTGACAGAGAGCTTGCCACAGTGGTCAGGCAAAGTGTCTGACCAACCCAGCTACCATCCAGGCCCAGAACCAGGATCCCGTGTATCTTGACACCGTTCCTACTGCATCTTGTATAATCCCTACTGTGATGTTTGTGGTGCTTGCTGTTTCTGACCATAACAATTAAAATATGGCTCCATTTTTCATCAGAATAGCTGGAACTTTTCAGGCAAGTTCTCATTGGACAAACAAACAAGTAGTA
The DNA here is from genome assembly GCA_001685095.1 of Ellobius talpinus. NCBI lineage: Eukaryota > Metazoa > Chordata > Mammalia > Rodentia > Cricetidae > Ellobius > Ellobius talpinus. Next base: position 24,588 of record LOJH01003307.1, on the reverse strand, counting down.
TTGTCTCAAGATGTATGCCACTACCTTCATGTTTATAGGAAAAATGGCGCCCTCTTCATTTCCATTAACTAGACAAAATAAATGCACGTGTTGGGGGAGATGAGGGTTTATCCTACAGGTCTTTAATATTGCTGTTCAAGTAATTAATTAATCAACTGGGGGAATAAAGTACATGTACATATATTTTAGTATTTCAACACAAGGCTTAAAAAAGAAAGATGGTCAAAAGAAAGACACACCTGAGGACATGAACGAGGGTTCTCAAAGAATTGCTTCCTCCTTTTGAAATACTATTTTAGTATAATAAAACATTATTTTTAATGTCACATCTGATAATCCCCTGATAACATGGTTCTCTTTATAGTCTAAAGGAAGCACTAACGTATAGTCAGACTTGCAGCCAGCTTTCTCCCTCATTTCCTCATGGTGGCTCATCAGCAGCTTAAAGTTTTCCTGGCTGCAGATCATACATTTGTAGGTCAGGATTAATTGTCTTACCCAAAGGGTCTCTCTAAGGATTGAACTAAAAAATACATGTAGGCTCTTACTCTATTATCAGTCTATTAACAAAAAGTAAGTGCCCCCAAATATTACTATATTCTGCAATTATTTATATTATTATGGGGAGGTCAGGGTTTCCAGACTAGGGTCTTAAATTTCTTTTGATTTCTCCTGATTTCCTAGATGGTATTATACAATATAAGAAAATTAGATCAGGAGAGATAACCTGCATGCTTGTCCACTTAATTCTCCAACTAACAATCGTTCCATAAAAGAGACATTTGCTTTGAATATCTCTTTGAATAAAACCTTTAGAAAAAAAATACCTGGATGCATCTTGATCTTTATATTCTTAGGAGACGGGACTAGAAGTTAGCAGAGGAATGGCATTCCTAAGACAGGACACAGACAGGAAGGGCTGAGTGAGACATGGCACTCACTATCCCTCTACTCAACTGTGATAACGTTTCCTTAGTTAAGAGTTTAAGACACTAGGACTCATGCAGTTTTCCTCCCCTTTCCCACCTATCATACTTTCCCAGAGCTTCGTGAAAGTTATATCAGCCGTCCTCATCCTGTACTGTCTGCCAGTCATCAGCATGAGCATCATTAAATGCTGGAAACACAAGCTTAAGTCTTTTCAAGGAGCAGAACATCCCCAATATCTAACGGTGGATCTCAGTGATATAAATGCTTCCCAAGATCTTCAGGAGAGTCTACATGCTGAGGTTCAGAATCTTCTTATTAAAGAGAGGTTTTCTGGGCCTGGTGCTATATGCCACTGGCTCAGTGATTATTCAGCATTTGGTGAAACCTGGGTTTGAACTTAAAAACTGAAAGAAGAAAACAAGCAATCAAAATTACTTGAAGGAATCTGATGCATCCTACCTCAGCAACCATTAGTTGCTAATAGTTCTATGTATACATACGTCAGAAACACAAAATGAACTCAGTGCCTTTAAAGTCTATGAAGTTAAGAGGTGAAAGCGGTAGGGAGAGCTGTGGGGGAGGTTGGAGAGTAGGGAATGTGGGTGGATTTGATCCAAGCACTGTGTGTGTCTTAGCTAAAGTCCCCATTGCAGCGAAGAGACACAAAGAACAAGGCAACTTTTTGGTTGTTGTTTGTTTGTTTGTTTGCTTGTTTTTTGAGACAGGATTTACTCTGTTGCTTTGGAGCCTGTCCTAGAACTAGCTCTTGTAGACCAGGCTGGCCTTGAATTTACAGAGATCCTCCTGCCTCTGCCTCCTGAGTGCAGGGATTAAAGGAATGCACCACCACCACCCAGTAGAACACGGCAACTCTCATGAAAGAAAATGTTTCACTGGGGCTGGATCACAGGTTCAGAGGTTTAGTTCATTATCATCATGGTAGGAAGTATGGTAGTATGCAGGGAGACATGGTGCTGGAGAAGGAGCCCAGAGTTCTACATCTGGATTGGCAGGCAGCAGGAAGAGAGAGACGCTGGGCCTAGCAATACACTTCCTCCAACAAGGCTGCACCTACTACTACAAGACCAAACATCTAAATAATCTCACTGTTTATGAGCTCATGTGAGACATTTTCATCCAAGCCACCATAATATATGAATATATAAAATTATTAAATAATATTGTTAAAAGTTCTTTGGAAATCAAGTTCAAAAAAGAAATCATTTTATTTAGTTAATTTGGTTAATAATGGACAAAATCCACTCTAAATATTCATAAAATTCCAAGAAGAAAAAAACTGGCAGGAAACAATGTATCTAAATCTTGCTGACCATCTATCACAAGATAAACACACACGTGCATCAGTGAGTACCCAAGGGACTCTTTATTATCACAACCTTACTGGTGGAAAAAAGTCTACCCAGAAGAGACCACATTGAGTCTAAAATGTTTACCAGGAAATCAGAGGTCTAGGTTTGACTCAGATAAAAGATTTTGATGTCAAAAGTCTTTAAATTATGCATTAAACATGGATGTCCTACATACCTGTTTAGAACGTCTGTAGCTCTAGGAAAATAATTAATGGACTTTATTTCCATTGTCCTTCCATATTCTTCTTTTTTGGTTACTCGGGGAGAGGGAATAACATATGTTTATTTTAACAATACACAGGGACAGTAATATGATACTCTGAAATGAATTCATATCTTGACTCTTTTTAACTTACTTATACCTACATGAGTGAGTACCATTCCATAAATTTCTATATATTTGTTGAATGAGAATAGATTAATATTTACTTATGTTTATATGTGTATGCTTGTACTTTCTCCTCCATAAATAAATACAGCTATAATGTTTTCCATTTGTGAGTTTTTAAAAAAAAACAGTTACTGAACTGAAATCTGAGTCTTCACCTTAGGTATCATGTAAATAAAATCATGTATTATATAAATGTAATTACATGTGAAAGTAATTATAGAGATGTGCAATACAAACCTTTGAGCTATAATATTGTGAATTATGGGAAATGGTAATTATATTATATTCTTTAAGTTTTCAGCATTTGAGAAGATGGTCATTAATTTCTGTTTTGAAAATACAATGAAATTTTTATTGTGCTCTTTAGAACATGTGGGGACTGGGTGTTCTGATCAGGGAGATGGAGGGTGAAAAGCATCCTGAAATCTGAAGACAGCCCCATCATGGCAGTGTCTCTGTTCCAGAGCCCTCATGATTTAGAGCCAATTATAAGCCACATTGATCTTTCTAAAAGGCAGAAATGGTAAAAATCCTTTTCCCTACTGTATTTCTTGTAAATATATCAGCTACATGTTCTAGTACCTCATATAGTTCAGGATTTTTGAAATTGATTGGACAGGTTATGAGAGTAGCTGCCAAATTATAGAAAAACAAAGAAATCTGGACAGAATTGTATAGACAGGTAGTTGTGAGATCAGCACTTAAAGCTCTGTGTCACAGACATCCTGTATGTAGGCTGACATTGCGTGTATAAACATAAAGGTAAAAACAGAAATAACTAAATAAGAGCAGCTCTGAAAATTGAGCAAAGCAAAAAATTCAGGTATTTCAATCTTGAGAAAACTACTTGAAACTAGCTCAGACTTTAAGACCGAGGGTTCAATGGAATATTTTCCCTTTCTGAGAGAAGCGCAACAATCTCCGGAATGAAATTCTCTGCTCTCTTCTAGGTCAGGCTTGTTCATTTGCTTCTAAGCAGATGGCTCTCCAGTTTCTGTGCCTTTTTTTTACCCCCAGTGCTTTCACCATATTCCAAAACTGCCACCGTCTTCATGGCATAAAGACACCAATTGCTTCCTAAACACCTGATTCTCTGCTTCTCATTTTCCCCAGTCTGTTTTTCACCCTGTATCAATGTGATTAAACCTCCAATGAGTCCTCATCACTTTTAAGGAAATTGCTAGAACCATTCCCACGACCTAGGCGGTTCTGCATGCTGTTATCTGTGCTTGTTTCTTAGCCTTTTCTCACTTACGCTTGCTTTACAACCCTTAACTCTCCATATTCATCTTCTCCAATGACAAGTCTGCCCAGATATGTTCTCTTTCTAAAGGATCCTCCCGTGAATTGACCTTCAGACTTTCAGATGTCAGGTACAAGTCCATGAGTAATAAATTTCAATATAAGCAGTATAATCACGCTGCTAGAGGTTATAAGATCAGGTAAAAAACTCATATACCAAATACAAGTAACACAAGTTAAATAAAGCTATACAAGTTACAAAAGAAGAAAAACTAAAAGCAAACAAGCAAAAAACTCTTGAAAAGAATATATCATGTTCACATCAATCTAGAAAACTAATAATATAAAAGTAGGTTTCAGGAAAATAAGAGCAAGAATAAATAAGATTATAATTTTATAATTTTAAGAGATAAACTTATTAAATACAAATAAAAACATAAGCTATTATGCTCCAAGTAATAACATAATTGCTTCCTGTGGAAGGGACCCAAAGCTACTAGAACTCAAACATGCTTTAGGAAAACGATAGGGTTCAATTGGAAGATGAAATTTGAATTTTAAAATAACAAATGTCTATCTGATAGAAATAATACTAGACACCTACAAATAAAACAAAATATTTTGCTTGATTTTAAAAATAAAACAGCCTCATAGAAATTGAAGTGGCAGCCACAGAGCCTGCATGGATCTGCTCTAGCTCCTCTGCATAGATGTTATGGTGTTAGCTTAATGTTTTTGTGAGACTCCTGACAGAGGGAGTAGGAGCATCTCTGACTTTTCCCCTGCTCTTGGGACTCTTTTCCTCCTACTGGCTTGCCTTGTCCAGCCTTGATATAAGGGTTTATGCCTTGTCTTATTGTATATTGCTATATCTATGTTGCCTGCTCTTTTCTGAATTGAAAAAGAGGAGGAGCTGACCTAAGGAAGAGGTGTCAGGGGGAGCAGAGGCTGGGAGGAGTAGATTGAGTGGAAACTGTGGTCAGGATATATTGTATGAAAGAATAATTAAATTAAAAGAAATAAAAGTATAGAGCCAATAGCACAAGCATGAAAAACTCAGTTTGGATCCCCAGGAACCCTGTAAAGCTCCTCAGATGGTATTAGAACCTCATATAGAACTCCAGGACAGGTCAGAAATAGGAGGGCAGAGAAAGGCAGATCCCTGAAGCTCACTGGCCAATCAGTTTAGCATAATAAACAGGCAAACAAAATGGTGACTGCCATCAAGGAAAGACATCCAACACTGACACATGTTGGGAGCAGTGAGCCCCCAGATCCTGAATTTCTTGTAAACAACTTGTTT
>LOJH01003307.1:8316-19272 GCA_001685095.1 Ellobius talpinus | reverse complement strand
TATAAACTGCCCCTGGACACAATAAAGGGGGCATTCTTGGGGCATTTTGGCATCGAGGATGACCCATGTCTCTGTCTGTGAGTCTTTGTGTGTTACAATCTCCAGCCCCTTGCCTGGCTCACGAACGGTATGGCAGCGCATAGAGAGATGATGGGCATCATGCGCTGCAGACACATATCTATATACACCTACAATTACAAGGACACATACATATATTACCACATATGTACACCCAATTAGAAATAACATTAAAGAAAAGTAAGAGATGTAATCCGTGTCCTTAATATGACCTGTCATTAAAATCATTATCCTCCTTGGAATTATGTGTAGATTCAATGTTATGCTATCCTCCAAAAATCTCATTATTGTTTTTGCTAAAAATTGAAGAGTTTATAAGAAAATTCACATGTCAATAAAGGCGTCCAGAATAGCTAAAGCAAAGCTGCAAAGGAGCGCTGTCAAAGAACTACCACAGTGGAGGCAATTATACTACACCTGGGTGTTGTGCTCCAGGTTGGTTCAAGAGCATGCTCCCTAAGGTAAAGTTTATTATATTGCCTCCCAGAGGGTTGCTAAGACAGAAGATAGTAACAAGCAAGGAAGCTACATTCAAATTAATTTGGCAGAGGAGAGGTTAAGCTCTGGAGTTCAATAGGCTCTCTGGAAACATGAGAAGCAGTTACATCTACTCTATCCTGTGTGAAAACCTTTGAAGAAATTCAATGTTCTGACAATCTGAAGTGTCAGCCATTCATTTCGTGGCAAATGCACATAAACCTATATTCAATGGGCTTTTTTCATTTTTCAAAATGATTGAACAAAACCCACTTTGGACGTTGACGAATAGGACTACTTTAATAATAGGCCCATCAGTTACCCTTTTGATTGTAAGCTGGATGGATCTACAAGCCATGGACATAATTTTTACAAAGAAGAATGAGCAGTGGGTGTTTCCTGTTTTAAATGTTTTGAAGAAGTGGCAAAGAAGATAAGGGAATGTAACTGGGCCTAAAGATAAGGAAACACATGTCTTATTTGACCACATTTTACCTAATGCCACAAAAAGCTCTTCAGTAGTTCATCTGACTCCATCAACTACTGAGAAAAATATTTTTTACATCACTGTGCAGTAAGCAGAACATAAGAATACTTTAGGAGGAGGTTAGACTCTTCTTTGTTTTTCATAGGTCTCACAGGGACAATCAGTGGGGCTGTTAAAATATATGACATGCCCTTAGATCAATTCAATTCAAAACCTGATTTTCCCAGTGACAACTGTTTCATAAATGCTTTTTATTTTTTATCTTGAAAAGAAGTGAAAGGGATAGTCACATAACAGCAACGGTAGCAAGACAACAGTTACAGTAAAACACACCTAAACAAACCTTCATTTCCTTTAGGGTCACATGACATTGTGTGTCCAATGTTTAAACTCAACAGCATGTGCTTGTACTTACAGAGGTCAAGAGTACTTACAGGCAGATTTTCATCTTGCTGATAGGTCATGACAACCCAAAATTCCAGCTTACTTTATTGAACTTTAAAACACAAAAGCACGTATGTATATTCTATATTTGGTAATTAAAGAATGCCACGGATGCAGATGGATTAGCCCAGCTTCTCATAAAACACTATTCTGAATATACTGGGTTGTGGTTATTACTTCTACCAAGCTGCTATAGTAGAGAAATGTGAGAGACAACCTCTTGATGAATGATATCCTGAGAAACCATTCCACTTTCATTTCTCCTAATTGCTTTAGGAATGCTAGGCAATCCACTGTTGAACAAAGGACAGTTCCGTGGAAAAGACTAACCTAGAGCTAGCATTTTACTGTCTGAAGCAGAAACAGTCTGAGAAATAGGGGTGAAAAATCCAAGACGTAGAGATAACAAATTAGAAGGTAGTCTATACATTTATAGAAGATGACAGGACATTCTATCAAAAGATAATAGAACATAGCACCCAGAAGTTGGTCTCTAATAGAATTTTCTAATAAAACATAGCAAGGAAGAAAAGACAGATTTTAGAGGGCATGACATTTACAAGATGAGTTCAGGTCCAAAATCTGGGGTTGACCAGAAGTCTAAATGATAACACTATGTCAAAAAGGGTACTGCATGCAGAGAGAGCTCCTTGTGGCTACTGCTGGAAAAAAATGAGCAAAAATAAATATTGTAGAAGTGATCATTACCTAAAATATAAATAAAGTTCACATTGATTGTTTAAAAATTGATAAAATATAAATAAAAAGAGAAAGATGCAATTACTCATACATAATACAAATAATACCTATATATTATGTAAATTCATATATAATATAATTTAATACAATCTGTAATTGTGGTCTATCCTTAGTTACTTAGAGAAGGTATAGCAGTATAATGAGTGGAACTAACTTCACTGTGGGCCCTCGTGATAAATGCCACTCTGCAGGGTTGGTTAAGTTCAGTAGGAAGTTGATTTGAGAGTGGTTGTTCTTAGCATAGGCGCTTAGACAGTTCACATGCAAAGGCATTCCAGTATCCAAGATGCCATCATTACCACAGTGATGTGCATCATTGGTAGTTTCCAAAATTCTCAAAATAGCGTAAGAAACTGTTACATATCAGACAAACCTAATAATATATGATATGATAATTAAAAGTAATATGATATCATGAATGTATACCTGGAGATGTTTCTCAATAGAAGAGCATATTTCAAGAATACTCAAAGCCTGATTTTGATTCCTAGCACCAAAAAACTTCCACTAAATGTAATTACGGAGCAGAAAAATAATATTAAGGAAAATGAATAAAATCTGAATAAAATATGGCAAAGATTAATGCATTAAGTGACCCATGGAGATGTGTCTGTGAGTAAAGTACCTGTCATGCAAATATAAAGATATGGTCCTCAGCATCCACAAGAAAAGACAGAAGCTGAAGTATAACGTGTTTAATCGAGGTGCAGCTTTGGGGACCAGAATGAGGATATATGTGGAGCCCAAGAAGTTCGTTATCAGCCAACCTCACACCCAAAATAAAATGAATGAGTACTCCTATGCACACACCCATGTGAGCATTGTGAAAACCATATGCACATACATATTTACAGGCAAGAAAAATGTATTAATATCAGCATCTTATTTGTGAGAAATGCAGTGTTAAAAGATATGAACAGAAAAATCTTGTATGAAATTTATAGAAACAATAATATTTTTAAAACCTTTCCTGCATTGTAATCTTACCACAAAATTTAAAAAGTATGCAAAATATGCAATTAATTTGAATTTTAATAGTTCCATATATATTATGTATTTAATATCCAAAGTGGTACCTTGTATCCACACTTGGCTACTGATCCCTTGAAATGTTGCTGACATAATAGTTTTAAGCATAAAATGTATACTCATTTGGTAAATTTAATACAGACAAAACTATAAGGTAGAATTTTTCTCAAGTCATTTTCATTTTTAAATGATATGTGAATATATTGTATCAAGTCAAAAGGATTAGTATGGCTAATATCATCTGCTTCCTTTTAATTTTCATTTTAGCCAAGAAAACATTCAAAGTATATGTGTGGCTTCCATTACATTTCAAAAATTAAATGTGTACCAAACTACCCATTTGTGATATATAAACAAACAGTTTCACTAAAGAAGTTTAAAAGTGCAATATTGTAATGCAAAATCCTGACTACTGTAGGTGCTGGAAGAGATCCCAAACACCCCAGGGAGTATGAATATGTATAGCGTTGGCTTCTTTAAAGTGGCAGCTTGGAAAATAAGTAACACATGAGATGTACTGTTGCAAACACTGTACTGAAAACTTTACCTCATTGTATCATCTATCTGCTACAGTAATGATAAACCCACAATTGGCCCAAGGCAGTAAAAGCATCAAACGCATACCGCTGTCTCTCTCATTTCAGAACCTGACTTCTTACCTACCACGTCACACCAATTTTTCTGTTCTCTTTATTAATTTAGATTCCTTGATCCTCAGGGGAATCTTTAACAGAGAGAGTTACTGCTTGGAAGTGAGCTAAAAGTCTCTCTGCAGACTTAGCATCTTCTCAATCTAGTATTACAATATGGGGTCTATGAACCAAATTGTCTGTGTGTCTAGAATATGGATGGGCTGGGGCACTGGCATACTTAGTTACCTAGGAACCAACACTTCTTGGGATGTACATCTGCCAAGACACCACTGATGGCATCTTTTGTACAAAGAGCTTTTGGCTTCTGCAGGGAAAGCTGGATTTAATCCTGCTTTTCAGTCACGAACTTGTACAGTCATGGGTATGATAGCTGTGTCTTCTGTGCCTCATGATCTGGAACTAAAAGACGTTAAAGTCGTCCCACTGTGTTTGCAGAAGTGAGCTGCCAAGCAAAAAAGGGACAAAGAAATAACTAACAACTCTCTAGAGTAAAGATCTCACAGTCTACAAAAAATGGGAGCTTCAGTCGTGCAATGAGAAAAAAAGTTAATTAGGCCAACAGTTACCATGGACTTGAGTGAGACTCTAAGCTCAGAGCCATTTGGGTCCTAAAGGACATGAAACAGTGGTCCTCAGCCTTCCTAGTGCTGTTACCCTCTCCTCCATCTGTGCTTGAATTTCAGCACTGAAAAAAGATCCTACTAAACAGAATCATGGAGCAAGAAAATAACCTTATGGGAAACTAACAAATTCAGAATAAAATATTTCAACCATAAAATTATTTTGTTTCTAGTTCATAACTATAATTCTACTACTGTTATGAATCATAATGTAAATATTCTTGGAGATAGAGGTTTTCCAAAGGGGTCTCCACCCACAGATTGAGAACCACTGACCTAGAGGCACCTCCTGCACCAAAGGATCTGTAAGGTCAAAAACATAGACTGTTTTATAATCTTGAATTTTTAATAATTTGTTGTGCAGCAATGGAATACTAACCCCATCATGTGAACAGAAATAGGAAGTCACTATGATGAAAATTTGAAATCTATAGCACTGCAAAATAAAGGAAAAACCTCCGTAAAGCCATCACAAGAAAACTGGATTGGCATACCAGTTTGTGGCTTACCTAAATGCTTCTATGGAGCGTAGCATAAGGATATCTGTTCCAATTTTAACTGCTGGTGCTAACAGAAGGAATGGTTCTCACCCTTTGTGTGAGTTTGGTTATTTTATCCTCACAATACATGAATGGGGCAATGCAATCTCTACGTTTCACCAGCACACACAAAATTCTTAATCTCTTTCAACCAGATAAGAGTCTTGCTGAAAATCCACTGCCTCAATTGATGTGTGGAACCAGCCCGTGAGGCTAGACAACCTGCTTTGTTCTCATCTCAAGATGCACTGGATTGCGGCTTTCCCTTCTACATCGCAAAATTATAGTACGGAGCATGATTCGCTGTCAGACAATCTCTGTTCACTTCCATTCACTACACCTGAAACAGGAACATTCCTGACCTGGGAGTTTTCATTTAGAACTCACTGATTCAATAGAAAGACCTCAAATTATATCCACTGTTAATTTTAAATTAACTCAAAGCATTTAATTAGCACCTTTTCAAACAGGAAAGAAACGAGGATACTTTACAGTAAAGGCAGTGAAGACCACTTAAGAGATTTGTGTAAATCAAATTTAAACACTGTATCCCTTCAAACTCTTTCACAATTAAGAATATTCAGGGAAGAGCTATATATAAAGCAATTAACAGCTCGAGGAAATGAGTGAGGGAAGGATTCCAATGAAGATTTGATTAAATGTTGAAGTGAAGCTGAGGATCTGTCTTAACTACCACAGTAGAGAAGCCTGGTCCCTGGGGTGCAAGTGGAAACAGAACAAACGAGCAACAGCAGCAACAACAAAAACACAGCAAGTTCAGTGAAGACCAGTAAATCACAGTGAAAACACAGTATGCTTGTTCTGTTGTCAGCTTCTGAGGCTTATGTGTATGTGAGAAAACAGAAGGCTTGACCAGTGAACTACAAGTATATGACATGGTCCAAGATAAGTCATTCCACATTTTTGGGATTCACCCCCCCAATTAATGTGCAATTTATGTTGAATCAACAGCCTCCAAGATGAATTTGCAATGATTTAGTAGTGTTTCAAGTGTATCATTAAATGGTTTATGCCTTGGGAACTAACTTAGCTTGGGATTTTATTGCTGTGAAGAGACACTATGACCATGGAAACTTATAAAAAAAAATTAATTAATGGGACTTGCTTACAGTTTCAGAATTTCAGTCCCTCATGGCACTGAGCACTGTGGAATGCCAACAGATACGAAGCTAGAGGAATAGTTGAGAGTCTTACATCTTGCAACCAACAAGAAGTCAACTGACTATCACACTGAGTGAAGTTTGAGCAAAAGAGACCTCAATGCCCACCCACACAGTTACACACTTCCTCCAACAAGGCCACACCTCCTAATACTTCCACTTCCTTTTTCAGCCATTTTCTTTTTCAGCCATTTTCTTTCAAACCACCAAAGGATCTGAGCTCTTAATGTGGTCTTTAAAAAATGAAGTTTGGAGGTAGGAGATGGTTTAGTGGCTAAGGGCACCCAGCAGGCAACCCTAATGACCTAATATATACACCTGGAAACAGAAGAACATAAGAGAGATCTCCTGGTTGATGTTGTTCTTCAATCTCTAATAGTGAAGCAAACACACACTCCACAATTAGATAATATAACTAAATAACTGAATCTTAAAAGAAGGTATGAAGTGTGATAAAAATGATTAGATCTCAGACATATCAACTTTTGGAGTCATTCAAGCTGTCCTTCATGGAGTTCATTCATGAGGCAAAGTCTTAGGAAAGTGAATTATTATGACAAGAAATCTTGAATGACTATCCCTTTTTATGATGTCATTCCTCATCCATTTCTGTGTCTTTTTTGTATGACTACAGTAGTCAGAGTCCCTCACCAGAAGGAAAAGAGATAGACTCCCCAGTTATGTTTCAATTTCTAAATCTATTGGAAAATAATTCTCATTTTTCCCTAAATCATCCAAACTTTTGTATTTTGTTACAGAAGTAGAAAATAGAGTCAGTCAGCATTCCAAGCACAACCTGCTCCGTGGGTTGTTGCTGTGAGCTAAAGTACACAGATTAGTTTTTAATGGAAAGATCAGTTTTATGAAAGGCTGGTTAAGTAGATTTAAGTAGGCTTTTTTTTCTTGGTATTTTGCTCACTAATGGGGCACGGGAGTAACCTAAGTGATTGTCCTCACTGCTCCTTCGACAAAAGGATCTCTTGTTCTTAGACAAGATCTGGGAGCCCTGTTGAGCAGAGCACATGTCAGGAAGCCCCAGATGCGCTGATCTCCAAAGACCTTACTTGCTCAATATCCTTTGAATTTTGATGGTTTTATCTGCTCTTTGGCTCTAGGTACATTCATGAGCTGTGAAGATGCTAACCGGAGGAATACTTCTGACAGTAATTTACTAAGTCTCCTTGATGAGGATATTTAATTAAATATTCATTACTTTCAAGGCCAAGCCTTGTTAACCATCGATTGATCTCAAGTGTGTATTGAGCAACCTTCATTTAAAAATTCTCTTTATTCTTGCAAATATGCGTATTCACTTACATGAAAAAAGTTAGGATGCTAAAATGAAAGAGACAAAATTATTGCAATAACTTTGGCTTAATTGATCCTTTTGCTATGTCTAATTAGTTTACCTGGTAGAAGAAAAGCTGATAGACTGAGGTAGAATTATGACCCACTCACAAAATAGCAGAATGCATAGAAAACACGGTATAGCGCAAATGACTAAGAAAGAACATTGTAAAGAGTTGGTCTGGATTCAGCTCCATTTCGCTGGAAAACCATGAGACCTGGAGAACTTAGTCCCTGCAAATTTGGTCCCCTTCTTTCTTCCCTTAAGGACAGAAATGGGTCCAGCTTCCCTAAAATCACGTTACACTGTTACTGTGTGTGCCTCAGAAAGATATCTTTGCTCATTGACTTTCTTATACTACGCTATAGCTTCCCTTCTGTACTTAATATTTCTCTTCTGGCCACAAGGCACCTGACTTTTTTTCCATGCTGTTCCACATACAGAACTTCTTCTGCCCTTGAAACAAGGAGCTTGAAAGTCAAAATCTGCCCGAGAAAGTGGCTCTCTACAATTCTGGCATTCTCAGAAGTCCCCATGCTTTCTGACATTTCTTAGACTTGCTTTTCCCAGACTGAGGGGAGAAAATGAGAAAATTCATCCCAGGGCTTTCTAATCCTTTAATTTCTGCTGCTTTATGGTTAATGCCAATAGCAAGTATCTTGTGCTTTCCTGCTGGAATGACCTTCATGCTGGCCCCTATTTCTTTGTATCACTACATTCTCAGGTCTATGGTAACAGGATATAATGCAAGGGTCATGGCAGAATATAATTTGTTTTTCAAGCTCAGATATTTAATAAAATTAAATGGTCATAATTAATAAGTCATAGGGCATGAACTACAAGGCCTGGTGAATTCTGGGCTTGGCCATCCATATACCTCTTCAGAAAGATGCCTTCATTTAAAAAGAATCAAGGCATTTGAAACCACAGACTTTTTTTGAGCCCAGTGACCAGTCAAATATTCCAGTGCTTGAGAAGGGTTCAGGTTTATCTTCTCACCCCACTCAGCAGCCTTTCCACTCAAAGCTTTCTTTTCTGAAAGAAAGCTTGTGGACAGCTCCATGCACATGAAGCATTACACCTTAGATAAACCTGACCACAAGCATTCAGTGGTTTTAATTTTGTGAGATTTACAATTTAGTTATAACGTTTCTGCCTTCCCTTTCTTCCCTCCAAATCCTTTCATATACTCCTTCCCACTCTCCTCCTAATTCATGTTCTCCTTCTCACTCATTTTTACTGCATCCATATATACACATATATAGTCTCAAATACAACCTGTTCAATCTACATGTTGTTGCCTGCCCGTATATTTTCAGGGTTGACCATTTGACATTGGACATCTGCTGGGAAAAGATCACCTGTCTCATCATTTCAAAAACATGACCAAAGTCAATTGTGAAAGAATCCCTATAGCTTCAGGAAGTCGCTATGAAATGAGTATGACTCACAGCTAAGAGTGAGTCTGACACTCAATGATATAATATGAGAAGTAGCCCATCTTTTTTAATAATTTTTTTCTTTACTATTTTCTTCTTAAAAGTGCATTTTACTTTTTATCAAAAAAAATGTGAGTTTACTCTTCTTATCCCTGTCTCAAATGTCCTGGAAATTAATAATACCATTCATAATTATAGAATGTACTGATGTCTCCCCCGACCCCGTTCAGTTTCTTTTAGGTTGCACTGCTAAAATACATCACTACTGTAGGGAGAAAGAATTTATTTCTACTCACTGTTCAAGAATAGAGTCCAACATGGCATGGAATCCAAGGCACAGGAGCTAGAAGCAGCTAGGAAGAATATCCACAATCAGGAAACAGAGAAGGATGAGTAGCTCCTAGTGTTCATCTCTCTCTCTCTCTCTCTCTCTCTCTGCAATGTAGGATCCTCCTACCTAGTGAATGGCCTTGCACACAGTAGAGATGGATCTCTTCATCTCATTTAAGGCAACTAATTATTACTCAGAAGAATGCCTGGGGCCATCCCGAAGGTGACTCCAGAGTCTGTCAAACTGACAATCAACAATAACCATCAAACTTAGTGAACACAGAAACCACCAATTCATCTACTATAGTTACCTACCTAGCCCCAGGGCTCCCCAGTCTGTCCTCCCATCATTGAGATTACAGGTAGGTTGCCATACTCACCTAGATATTTTTTATTTGTGTTTTTGGAATCTGAGTCCAACCCTCACATTTACATGGCAAGTGCTTTATCCAGTTAGTCATCACAGTGGCACTCAAAGATTCCTTTAAAATAATAGCCCAACTTCTCACCAACTGCAAGACTCTAAGCCAGTCATAAAGTGTATCTGTTTTAAATGGGAATATGTGAATACACAGAGAAAAGGATAAATGATAGATATGTAGATCACATGATTCTCTCCTAATACCTTTAGTAATGATTAAATGAATTACTCTAATATAATAACTGACATGCTGTAGATTCTTCATAAAATCTTACCTTATTACCTTAGAGATTGCTGGAAAATACGGTTGTCTGTGTCTACAGATTAAAATGCGAATGACTTGCAAGCTAGAGCTCTGTCCCCTGAGAAACGTGATTTTCCTTTCTTGACATGCATTAAAAATATTCCTTTCACTGAAGCCATTTTGTTTAAAACTCAGTAACTTTGACCTTACAAAGTCAATATTGTTGTTTGTGTGTCTTGAATTTGGCAAGAAACGAGGTCTCAGGCACTGAAGCAAATCTTTTTCTGTCTCCGTTGATCTATTTTTCCAGCCTTCAAGAAAATGTGTGTTTGATGCCTCTCTTCATGTCTCAATTCACACTGTTACCAGATTTGCGTGTTCATGTTCCCATTCTCATTTGTAAGATTTAAATAGAACGTGGCCTTTGCATAAGAGTGTAGCAGAAAATACAGTCTGTTTTCAAAGTACAAGATACATTTCTTATCTACGACAATAGGATCCCAGACATAAATTAAAGGATGAAAGGTCTACGTGTTGGGAAACTGTGTGAGGGACTGAAATACTGAAATCTTCTCAGAAAAGAGTACTTCCCAATGGGCCAAGGCTTCTGGGAGAATGCCAAGTGGAGGAGATCCAAAAGTCACTGTAGCTAGGATGAAAACAAAGAGATGGTGCTAGTCATGGTGAAGGAGAGAGTAACCAGTGACACTGGCATACTGTTAAGTGCCAAGTAATAGGCATCATCAGTGTACCGTTTACTTACCTTAAAACACAAAGAACCAAGCTTCAGGTGTTAACACAGGAAGCCTAATGAATCCTGAAGAGAAGGTTTGTAGGTAAATAGCTCCTGGTTTCCAGGTGTGTGTGTGTGTGTGTGTGTGTGTGTGTGTGTGAGAGAGAGAGAGAG
>LOJH01003306.1:33178-48991 GCA_001685095.1 Ellobius talpinus | reverse complement strand
TCCCAGCAACCACATGGTGGCTCACAACCATCAGTAATGAGATCTGGTGCCTTCTGGCATGAAGGCATACATGCAGGAAGACCACTGTATACATAATTAATAAATAAGTCTTTAAAAAATATAAAAAAGTAGACTTCATTGATATAATGCTATTTTTCATTTTGGATATTCTTTGCTCTTGGGTAGTGGCTAAAACATACTTTGATTTGCATTTAGCATTTATTTGGCAATTATTTTATTTTATTCATCAAACAGTTAAGATGTGTTTGGGGACCCTAATATCTTTTAATGGTCTCAGAAACTTTGGGAGCACAGACGAGGAAAATTTTCAAATTGTTGATAAAAATAACTTGCCAATTAAAGACTGACAATTAGACAGCATTTTATTTGTCTGGAGATTTTTTTTTGGTCAAATCCAATTATTATGAATCCAGCAGCAGAATTCAGATGAGATCTTTATGCAACCAAAACAGGTGTCACCGAGATAGGGCAATTAAACTCACACAATTTACTCAAAGCAGCTTTTTACTGAGTGCCTTCTTTAGGCATAATCACTGGGTGACTATTTTCATCTCATTCCCTAAAATACAGCAATCAGAAGCAACAATGAAGAGTGCAGGAGACGGCAAAAATGCTGGCCTCAGAAGCATGGGGCAGACCAGGTGAGAGAGGCCAGGCCAAGAGACGCAAACAATGGGACCTGGAAAAGTGGTCAACAAACTGTGGACAGCAGACATGCATGGAAAAGCACAGCAGCACAAGTCTACAGAGTAGAGAACACTGCACCATTCACTGCACCGGGTCTACCCATGCCCTTAGAAGGGATCCTGAAAGGGGAAGGCATCTCCATTCTCTAAGAAGAATGCACCAAGTAACTGTTCTCCAGTGACTTACTGAAGAGGAATTACCAAAGGAAATACAAATTGGGTCTTCCTAATGGGAAAATCCTTATTTTGTAATTTTCATGTGTATGGTGTTTGTATGTATATGCTTGTTTTCATGTGTAGGGATACACGTGTGTGTGCGTGTGGAGGCTTCAGGTTCATGCTGGAAATCATCCTCAATCACTTTTCTTCCTTATTTATGGAGGCAGGGCCTCTTAATCAAACCCAGAGTTCACCTACATGGCTAGTCTATAGCCAGCCTGCACTAGGGGTCAATCCAGTCTTCGTTTTCCAAAGCTGGCATTACAGGGGAGTCTTCCCTTGTCCTGGCATTCTGTGTGTTCTCAGAATCTGAACTCCGGTCCCCATGTTTGTGTGGCAAGTGCTTTAGCCACCAAGCCATCATCCCCAGCCCCAGAGAAACCTTATTTTGGACTCACTTATCCTGCTCACATAAAGCTTCCCTGTGAATATTTATATATATAGATATAAACTCTACTTCAAGTGCCACACACATGCTTTGCTAACTTTAGCATAAAGAAAAATCCCTTTTATAGTTAGAGAAAACAAAAGAGGAGATGGGCAACTCATTTAATTTTAAGACAGCAGTCTTTTTCTTTTTTTTATCTTATAGACAACAAACAGCTTTTGATCCACCCCTGTACTTACCCAGGTAAGCTAATTTCACTTCTTTTTTGGCCATGGCGATCAAAGATTTTAACAATACAGTCAGCTCTGAAAGCAAGTAGAATATAAAAGTTATTTAACTATTTCTCTTATTTATCTATTCATTATAAAAAATTAGGATCTATCAGTTGACTTCAATGTTCTTTCATGGTCGTTTTTAAATTTGTATTTTAAAAAGTTGTGATCAAGGAAAAGATTCTGTAAACTGTAATGTTAATGGGACTGAAGATTTATTTCAACCAAAAATTACACTAAAGAGACAGTACGGGCACAGATTAGGTGTGGATACATGTGCACAAAACCATTATTTAAAATATTCATTCTTTTCTTACCCTGTTACTGCAAGGAAGTTTCCAGATGATTTTTGCCAGGCAAACTGTATTGGTGCACCAAGCCATGTCTTTTCCAGCAGGGAGAAAACACGCTAAAAAAAAATAAACAGTTTTTACATTTTCAAAACAAGTATGAATTGGTCAGAAAATATGTCAAAACCTAATCAAGCAGATATGTAAGCTACAGAATGAATGATGGTGTTTATTAAAAAAATAACAATGAGAGCCAGGTATTGTGGCATACACCTTTAATCCCAGCACTTGGCAGATAGAGGGATCTCTATCAGTGTGAGGCCAGCCTGGTCTACACAGTGAGTTACAGGCCAGCCAGGGATACAGTGTGAGACCCTGTCTCAAAACAAACAAAAAAATCAACAATAAAATGAACAGAACATAACCAACCAACCAAACACAAGTAATTTGTGCAGCGGAATGGACTTTTTGATAGTTAGCTTTAATTGTTGGCACAACCTAGAGTCATCTGAAAAAGGGGTCTCAGTGAGGGCCCTGTCTCCACGGGGTTGGCCTGTCTCCACGGGGTTGGCCTGTCTGAACTGTAGAAGAGAAATGACTGAGAACAAGCAAGTGGGCATGCTTATATCTACTTCTCTCTACTTTTGACTGAAGATGGATATGCCTGGCTGCTCAATTTCCTACCACTATGCCTCCCATGCCTAGTGGGCTGTAAGCTGGAACTGTAAGATGAAATAAGCCTTGATCCACTAAGTTCTTTCTCTCAGGTAAGTCTATCACAGCAACAGAAATGCGACTAGTACAGACCTCAACCTAAAAGAGAAGCCGGGTGGTGGTGGTGGATGCCTTTAATTCCAGCACTCGGGAGGCAGAGGCAGGTGGATCTCTGTGAGTTCAAGGCCAGCCTGGTCTACACAAGAGCTAGTTCTAGGACAGTTAATACTGTTACACAGAGAAACCCTGTCTCAAAAAACCAAACCAAACCAAACCAAAAACAAACCAGAACAACAACAATAAAAGATAAAAGAGATTACCACACAACTTCTTTTGTTTGTTTTGAGACAGGTCTCCATATGTAATTCTGGCTGGACAGTAAACTGTTATGTTGCTATGTAGAGCACACTAGCCTCACACTCACAAAGACTTACCTGCATCTCTCTGCCTTCCGAATACTAGTGTTAAAGCTGCGTGCAATGTGGAAACATTTTTAAACGTTTCCAATCTTTAACTTTAGAAAAACGCATCACAGTGCTTTATGCACACTGAAAGAATTTAAACATGAGTTTATTAATTGTGACACATATTTGGGGGATTAAATTTAACAAAATTACTATTTAAAAGTCTTGGATGATTACAATAGAACTATCTAAAATGCTTACAATCCCTTTAAATTATCTTCTTTTACCCACTAGTTATACCTATTTCTTCCTTTCTTTTTCTTTCTTTCTTTTTCTTTCTTGGTCTTTTTGAGACAGGGTTTCTCTGTGTAACAGCTCACAGAAGTCAACCTGCCTCTGCCTCCCCAAGGTGTGGACAACAATGCTGGCTTCATGGATAATGTTTCTGTTGATTACATGTTGAAATAAATTTTGGAGATACTCATCAAAACAAAACATATTATCTGTTTCTTTAACAACCTTATAGTTGCTAAAAGTTAGAAATTTGAATTTCATTGATTTATATTATTCTTATATCAGACTCCGAATCTAGACTAATTGGGAACATGATCCTACATGAAAAATATCAGATTTAAAAGGCCACCCTTATGTAGGTAGATGCAGTTTCTATACTATTGCAGATGACTCGGGGCTGAGTGGTACCACAACTCCAATGCTTTCTGAACACATTCTGTATACACTTCCCAAAAGCCAGTATCCTGGGAACGCAACTTAAAAGTAGAGATGTGCTATGATTCCAAGCAAATACAGGTTGTCCAGCATGGACACGCACACGTATTTAAGAACATCCTACTCCTGCAACTGTGTGACTACATTGTCTGCAAACCTTATTTTATTCCCTTCATGGCAGATCTGCCTTGGGCTGTGATCTTACAGGTTAGTTTTCTTCCACAGAGCTTTGTAGCCGCTCTAGTACAACTCAGAAATGAAAGTTACAGCTTTCCAACCAGAAACCCAAAGGTTTGCTTCTTATGTATTGGGTATAGGGATTAAAGCAAGTCGCTGTAACTCTCAAGCGAAGGATTCTCAGCTCTAAAGAAAGTATTTGCACCTATCTGATACATCATATGGGAAAGCGAATCACATCTGAAGTGAATCATGCAGAATTATCTGTCAATCCAACTGACACAAAAGCCACCGTGAAGCTTTAGGAAAGCGAAAACCATTTTCAGATCGGCTTTTCCATTTCTTTGCCAGAGCAGGGCAGGGTAGCTATCTCTGAGGAAAACCACAGGAGCGAAGAAGCTGCAGCTGTGGGATTCGCAACAAAATCCGATCGTAGAAAACCTTCGTGCAGAGGTGTGTGCAGATTTAGATTTCTCCGCCATGCGTTCTAGCGACCAGGAATTTGTACACTGGATGGGTCACAGGCGAAGCAAATTTTGATTACAGTTTTGGAGACTTTTCATTCTCTCTAGGGCTCTGGGCCAGTGGCTTGGCTTGCCTGCTGAGCCACAGAAATGAGGCAGCTTGAGGCATAGGGTCACCTCCACAGCGACCCGTCCCCAGCGCTGGGAAGTTCGGGCATCCTCAGCTCCAGGCCTCCCTCTCCGCCTGCTTTCAGAACGTCCTTTCCCCTCATCCCTACAAGCCCTCCCCTCCCTCCAGCTCCCGGGGCGCATTCCTCCACCCCTCAGCACTCCCGCGGAGGGACGGGGACACAAACTACTCAGAGTCGCGCTCGGAGATCTGAGGAAACCAGCGGCGGCCGCGTCTTCTCACCCCGCTGGCTTTTGTAAGTTATTTACCTTCATTTCCAGGCTCCAGTGGCACCCCCGATCTTGCTAGTGCGCAGGCGCACCAGAACTCCCCGGCCAGGCTACCGCGTTCCTGTCACCCAGGAGACCATGCAAGGAGCAGCCAATCAGCGAGCGTGGGGCGGGGCTTCTCTGGCGCCTTCCTTTGAGAGACGGGCAGGGTGGAGAGAGTCACGTGTGGAGGCGGAGCTAAGCCCCAGGAAGTTGAGGGTCACGAGGTCTGGTCAATTTCCTGACTGAGCTCTGATTGGGTGAAACCGATTCCGGGAGGCGGGTCCTGTGGAGAGGATGTGGAGCGATGCCAGGAAGAAGGCGGGAGTAAGACGTTGGCAAGCAGGAGGAGGGGATCGGCTCTGGGGCCAGACGGCTTCTACAAGGGCTACACGTAAAAGGCTTGGCTAATCTAGAATGTCGTCCTTCATTGTTTTTATTCCCCTTTTTGTGCCGTGGAGGAGACGTGGCGTGAGAGATCTTTTCTTTCAAGGTCGTTAAGACAGTTTTAGCTAGTGTGGTCGGGGAGGAACAGGGGTAATAAAATGAACTGGCTCTAGAATTTTGCAGCCTTTTAAAAAGATTAGACCTGAAGGCATTTGGGCGTCTTTAGTGTTTCCGAAACTGCCTCTTTTGCTAGTTGAAAATGACAATCAACCCATCTTTTTGTTTCCCTTTTCCCTACACCCGTTAGGAGTCTGATTTACAGAGGAAAAAAGATTTAGATAAAGACAACTACTGGGGTTTGCAGTTGGGTTAATTCTTCATTTCAGGTTTCTGATTCAAATCCTGATTTCTATAAATCAATAACAGAAAACCTGAAATTGAATAAACAGTGAATACCTTCAGAGACAAAGCACCAGTCCGGAGGTGTTCACTGGTGAGTTACCCGAAACATTCAAGGAGGAGGTTTTGCAAGTTCTCTACAGCCTCTTTCAGAAAGTAGAAACGAGTCAAACCCAAAAACATCACAAGAAAGCAAAACAAAACCCTCCATGTCAATACTCCTTGCAGTCGTAAATGCAAAATATTCAGTAAAATATTAGCATATAGAATCTGATAATTGCTAAAATTTATAATTTTTAATATATGTATACTAGGGCTAAGGGAGATCTACCCCATGCAGTGTGGGCAATTTCTAGGTTTAAAAGTAATTGATTTCCTCATAGTGTTAACTGGGAGCCCACCACCATGCAGACACTTTATAGCCATTTGAAAGCCATTACTCCAGCCAGCTGGGATTGCTCAGGCATTCTGGGAACAAAGTGTAGCACTGAGTGTTCAGAACACAGGGTTCTTGAAGCAAAACCCAAGTCCTGGCTGGGTGGGGAGACACACACCTTTAACTCCAGCACTCCAGAGGCAGACAAATTTCTGTGAAATGCAGCTATGAGTCTAGCAACCCCTTCAAGATCTGTGTGAAGAACAGTACAGAACTGAGGAGAGATAGTAAAGAACACAAAAATTACTTGAAATCAACCACAGACCAAATGAAAGATGCTAAATTGTAAATAAGACAATATGGGAGAAAGTCTAAGTGATCTTGAACTTGGTTGCTTTTTAGATGCAATATTAAAGATACAATCCATAGGAGAAATAATGGATAAACAGAACTTCATTAAGTTAAAATCGGGGTGTGGTGTGGAGATGGCTCAGGTAATGCAGGCACTTGCTGCCAAGACTGACATCCTCAGTTCAGGTTTCCATCCTACATTGTGGAAGAAGAGAGCAGAGCTCAAGTTGTCCTTTGACCCCAAATGATCAAATGCATGCATACAGTCAAACACACACAAAGGCATGCTGTGGAGAACACCTATGCGCGCGCGCACACACACACATGCACATACACATAAATGTAACAAAAATGAAAACAGGCAACGCCCTGCTAGCGACATTATCAAGAGAATGAGAAAACAAGCCATAGACTTGGAGAAACATTTGCAAAATATAGGCCTAATGAAAGACTGCTATAAAAAACAAAGAACTTTAAAAACAAACAAGAAAACAAATGACCAGATTTTAAAATGTGTAAAAACCATGTCCGATCAATTTTTTAGCCAGAACAGCTCCACAGAGGACAAGTGTCTTAGGGTTTCTGTTGCTGTGAAGAGACACCATGACCATGCCAAGATCTTATAAAGAAAACATTTAATTGAGGGAGCTCACTTACAGTTTCAGAGGTTCAGCCCATTATCAGAGTGGGGAGCATGGTGGCGTGCAGGCAGATGTGGTGCTGGAGGAATAGCTGACAATCCTACACCTTGCAGGCAACAGGAAGTCAGCTGAGACACTGGGTAGTATCCTGAGCATAGGAAACCTCAAAGCCTGAGCCCACTTCCTTTAACAATGCCACACCCACTCCAACAAAGCTATACCTCCTAATAGTGCCACTCTTTATGGGATTACAGGGGCCAATTCCATTCAAACTACAGCAGTAAAGAATAAAAGTTCAGCATCAAGTGTTATCAGGAGATCAAAAGTTAGAGCAAGCGCTGTGGTCACATATTTGCTAGAATGGCTGACACCCAGATTCCCCACAGCACTAAATGCTGGCGAGGATGTGGAGCAACTGGGCTTCTTATTCACCGCTGGCAGGGATGAAGAGTGCTGGGTTCTTTGAAGGATATTTGGCAGTTTCCTAACAAACTAAGTGTGCTCTTGTCATGTGACCCAGCACTTGTATTCACAAAATAAAAACATAACACACAAAATTGCCGACACAGCTGTTTATAGAAACTTTAGTCATTATTGTTAAAATTTGGAAGAAACAAAGTTGTCCTTCAGTAGGTGAAGGATAAATAACCCATGGTATAGAAAATTAACACATACTATAAAGGATATATATATACATATATATATGTTTGTGTGTGTATATGCACATATACGCATATACATATATACAAGGCTATATATAAGGATTATACCTATATATACATATATAAGGATATATAATCCTTATATGTACATAAGGATGTATATAAATATATGTGATATATATTGTATATACACTATATATTATATATTATATAATCCACATATAAGGATTATGTATATCCTTGTATATATGCATATGTATATATACTGTTATGTTTAAATATTCTTGTATATTTGTGTATGCATGTATGTATGTATGTATATATGTATGTACATACTTGAAAGTATATATCCTTGAAGCATATAAAGAGAAAGAAGTTAATCACAAGAAGAGACATAATATAGGATATTTTATATCCCGATAAGCAATTCTGTAGACAGAAAAACAATGTGTGTGTGTTTCTGAGATGTGATGAAAATTGTAGGCAATGACGTGGTGGTGATGACTATACGATTCTGTGAATATTGTGTATTGTACACTTCAAAATGGTGAATTTAGTGGTGCATAAATTTCCTCTCAAGTAAACTATAAAAAACTGGCAGGGAGAACTGGGCATGGTGGTGCTCACCTTTAATCCCAGCATTCAGGAGACAGAGGCAGGCAGATCTTTGTGAGTTTGAGGCCAGCATGGTCTACAGAGTGAGTTCTAGGGCAGCCAGAACTCTGTCTTGAAAATCCAAACCAATGACAAAAATCAATGACAAAAAAACCCAACCAAACAAAAAACAAAAACAACTCCCTGAAAATAAAAAATACCAGGCAACCAACAAAAACCCCCACCAAAACAACTGGCAGAAGAGCTTCATAAAACATAAAGGAGAAAGTATTCTGAGATCTGAGTAGCAAACTTGAATTTTCATTTGCAAAAATAAAATGGTTACAAATTAGTAGAACACCTGCTCAGTAAAACCATAACTACTCCAGTTGTGATGTTGTGCTAGATAGTGTCTCTACTTTATGTTAATTAAAGAATGGCAGACTGGAGAGATGGCTCAGCAGTTAACACTGGCTGCTCTTCCAGAGGACTGGGTTCAATGCCCTAATCTTAACCAGATTAGTACCAATCTTTTTTTTTTTCCCTCAAGCAGCAAGGATTCTGAACATGCAGTTCTGTAGTTCTAAGGCTTGAGGGAGGTGGAGTGGATGGATCAGGAGTTTAAGGGAAGCCCCCACTCTAATAATTTGGAGCCCAGCTTAGGCTGTGTGAGACCCTATCTCAAACCAAAAACAAAACAAAAATAATTGAATTTGTTTCTCAAATGGAAGAAAAGAATAATTTAATGAATCAGAGTAGAAATATACCTTAATGAAAAGCCAGAAAGTCAGAGTGAGAACATTCTAGAAGTTGCCAGCCTGAACATGGCAGGTGTGGATGCAGACATGTGTGATAGTTCTGCCCACTGCTCTGAGGTAGCACCTGCCAGGCTACCCCAACACTCTCTGCTTGTCATCCATCTGCCTCTCTGGACAGAGTCTCCAGTGAGTCTTCCCCTGAGTTCTGAACCAGTTCCATTTGGTTTATGTCTTTATTTGATGAAAACTAGGTGCCTGGGCTGAGGTGGCACATGCCTTGAATCTCAGCACTTGGGAGGCAGAAGCAGGCAAATCTCTGAGTTTGAGGCCAGCTTGCTTACAGAGTGAGTTCCAGGAAAGCCAGTATAACACAAGGACATCCTGTCTCAAAAGCAAACAAACAAACAAACAAGCAAGCAAGCAACTAGGATGCACAGCCATTGTTGGGGGGGCACAGCATAATATAGAAGATTATATCCTCAATGGTGAATGTTTTCAGGTCAGAGATGAAGAACTCTTATAGTCATTTATGCCATCCCTTCCCCATATAGAAGTAACAAAAGTTGCAAAGAGCAACCTTTGCCTCTTACTGATAAAACCACCGTTGGTAATAAGCCAACACGGCTGTCAACATCAACCACAGTACATCAACAGTTCTGTGCCTACAGATGCCCCACTTGATAGTAGGGTTGAAGGCAAAGGAAATGCAATGGAGACAGTTACAGTCAGCATGGTGGATGCTGCAACGGCGCACTTAACCAGCTTCCAGTGTATCCCACCAAATAATTCAGCCATGAGCTAGGGATACAGATCCAGTGTGATGTTAAGGATGACCTTGAATTGTCTATGGATGGCATGAGGCCAATAAAAGCTGCAAGGCACATTAGATGGAGCCATTGCACCTTGTTCTGTCTTGAGTGTGAAATCCTGAAACTGATCAATATTAGTCCAGAGAAGCCCGATTTGTCAAGGCACACTTGTCACGTGTCACAAACTCTGCATGGTCACTCTCAAAAAACTACCTTATGATAGTGACAATGGTACAAGAAAGGGAGAGAGAGACAAGAGAAAAAGAAAAGAAATAGAAGGAAAGAAAGAAAAGAAAAAATGGCAAAGTCAAAGGAAAATGGCCTGGTAATCTGTGAGACTCCACCTCCTCCTCTTCCTGCAGAGGAAGAAGTGGAGGACTGAGGGGATAGGTAGAACTGAGCAAGCTCAGAGGCACAGGATGGGTAGAATCGGTGTCCATGCAAAAGGCTGGCAGAGATGGTTTAGAAAGAACCATAGGAGAATGAGTCATTGTCCTGTTTGATCCACTCACCTGACGCACAGCTCAGAAGAAAGACGGGATGAGAGAACTATGGGCTGTCTTATTCCCACGAAAGTGCTTCCTAATGAGAAGATAGGGAATAATTTAAGAAATACTGGCAAGAGGTCAGAGAGATAACTCAGCATTTAAGAGCATTGCCTGCTCTTCCAGGGGACCCAGGTTCGGTTTCCAGCACCCACATAGCAGCTCACGCCAGTAACTCCATTTCCAGGGGGGAATCATATGCCCTTGTTTGACCTCCATTGGCACTAGGCATGCATGCAGGCAAACACGCACACGCACGCACGTGCGCGCGCACACACACACCCCTTTTTAAATAAAAAAAAACAGTAAAAACACAGACACAACAACCTCAGTTGTTTTGTTACAACAAAAACAATCAACCTCAATGGAGTCTTCTTTGTGGGCTGAAGCATGTAGGAGCAAGACATCACGCTCGGCTCAGCTCCAACACTCACATATCCTGAAGGGTGTGTATGGCGTAGAGATAGGTCTCAAAAGAACTTGCCAAAGCAACACATGCCATGGTAGAACCATTTGTACGTGGCTGAAGGGGAAAGGAAGAATCTGGCGGGGGAAGATGGAAACTCTGATGTGGTGTGTCTAAAGACTTCTGGGTGCATCAGAGTTAAAGTCATGAGGTCTTGAGGCAAAGAGGATGGAGATGGTATGGAAGACAGTTTAAGGCTGCAAAGTTTTCTCCATCATCAGCCAGAAGTACAGCATGTACGCACTGAAGCTGACATGGCTAACACGCTAAACTTGCCACTAAAAATCTATTACTGTGTGTGGTCTGTAATTAAGCCTGAAGACATCCCAGCAGCGCATACATAGCAATGAGCAGATGCAGTGTGTTTATTTATAGCACGCTGCTTTGGGGAAAGCTAGTGGTGGACACATTTAGATGACATTTATATAGTTATACAAATAGAGGCTTGATTTTGGTCTGTCTTCAGATTTAGGGCTCTGGTGGCAAATGCTGAATTAATTGGCTCTTTTGGACAATGTCGTGCAATCATTTAACCTCATAGGGCCTTTGTAGCCTGGTAGGTTTTATGGGGAACCAAAACAATACAGAGTTCTTCAGTAGACTATAAACACAGAATCACTTGTAATGACTTCATTCTGACATTAAGAAATACAGTACCTTTAAAGTTTCACCTCCAAGCTCACAAATTGGCACTTGATTATTCTTGGCCTACTGAGGTAGATGGATAATCATGACATCATACCAAGAAATAAAAATGACCAGAATATCCTATAAATAAATTTCCAAAGAAAATCTTTATTTGTATTTTATGTGCATGAGTAGTTTGCCTACATTTAAGTATGTGCACCATGTGTGTAATTCCCTTGGAGGCCAGAAGAGGGCAGCAGATCCCTTGGAACTGGAGTTGTAGATGTGAGCTGGCATTCACATGCTGGGAACTGAACCTGGGTCCCTTGCAAGAGCAGCAAGTGCTCTTAACTTCTGAGTCATCTCTCCAGACCTCTATAAATAATCTGAAGAGTAATCTTTTGTTTTTGAGATAGGTTATAATGTATCCCAGCCTGCCTTAAACTCACTGTGTAGCCAAGGATGACCTTGAACTTCTGATCTTTGTACACAGCAAATCCCTGCCCCCCACCCCTTGCAGTGCTAGGATAAGTGTTTCACCACTGCCGGGAAAACAAGTTTTGAAATGTGGACTTGTAGTTCTTCAGCTTATATAAATAAAGTGGTCTATTATGTATGTTTTAATAAAGCTTGCCTGAAGATAAGAAAGCAAAGCAGCCAGCCACTAACTCTTACTTCTACCTCAGACCAAAATGGGCGGTCTTGCCTCCATGAATCCTCAGACTGAGACCAAGCCTGAGACCTGTCTCCTACTGGTTTATATTCCTCTCTAGTGCTGGGATTAAAGGCATGTATCATCACTGCCCGGCCTCTATGGCTAGCTACTGTGGTTTCTGGGATTAAAAGTGTGTGCCACTACTTCCTGGCCTGTATGGCTGAATAGTGTGGCTGCTTTGCACTCTGATCTTCAGGCAAGCTTTATGAAGAACAACAATCTTTATTTTGCCCCAGCTAAAGCCTTCTATCCTGGGAAGCTTCTGGGGAAAACCACCAGCCAGAAAGAACACAAACATCCTTGTCAATTACAAGGAAGTTTAGCTGTTGGTCTGGGGGAATGAGGGCAGCCAGATCACAACAGCTCAGTGGTTAAGAGCACTAGCTGTTTTTCCAGAGGTCCTAAATTCAATTCCAAGGAACCACATGGTGGCTCACAACCATCTATAGTGGGTTGTGATGCCCTCTTCTGGCATAAAGTTGATAGAGCACTCATATACATAAAATAAATAAATACTCCACAAATTTTAACCTTTGGAGTTTTGTGAATTGTAGGTTGGCTGAGCCAGGAAAATTATTATTATAGTAACAAACCAATATTTTAGGCATATTTAGTGACTGCTTTGTACCGAGAGAAAAGCTAAACTCTGAGGTGTAAGCAAGTGATAGGGGAGGGGGAGCCTAGAGAAGATGTGCTTCATTATGAGCATCTTTTCAAACCTTTACCCTTAAGCTATAATTTTAAAATGTTTAGAACTACCTAAGTAAAAAGGCCAGGGATCAGGACTGTGGAGATGACTCAGCTGTTAAGAGCACTTGTTCTTTCGGAGGACCCAGGTTCAGTTCCCAGCAAACATACAGACTCACAACTGTCTGTAACTCCATTTCCAGGGAATCTGTGCCCTCCTCCTGCCGCCTCAGATACCAGGCATGCACAAGCTATGCAGATATACATGTACCAAAAACCCCATGCACATAAAATAAAATAAATGCATTTTTTGCTTATTTCATTTTATTTTATGCGTAATGGGTGGTTTTTGCCTGAATGTATGCCTGTGCACCACAAACCAGTTGTGAGCCAATATGTCAATGCTGGGAATTAAACCTGAGCTGTTGTTGGTTGTTTTTACTTGCTGGCTCTTATCTCTTTGACTCTTTGAGGGGCCCACCACCCAGCTCCCAGATAAATACACAGAGTCTTATTCTTTCTTATAAATGTCTGGCCTTAGCTTGGCTTGTTTCTAGCCAGCTTTTCTTAATTTAAATTATTCCATCTACCTTTGCTTCTGGGCTTTTATCTTTCTCTATTTCTGTATATTTTACTTCTTTCTCAGTGGCTTGCTATGTAGCTGGGCGGCTGGCCCTGACATTCTCCTCTCCTTGTTCTCTTACTTCTCTTCCTCGTTTCTCCTCTTTATCCTCTCTGCCTGCCAGCTCCACCTATCCTTGCTCCTGCCTTGCTATTCAGCTCTTTATTAGACCACTAGGTGTTTTAGACATGTAAAGCAACACAGCTTCACAGAGTTAAACAAATGTAACATAAAAGAATGCACCACATCTTTGCATCATTAAACCAAATTCCCCCAGCATAAACAAATGTAACACACCTTAAAATGATATTCTACAGCACTCAGTCCTCTGGAAGAGCTCTCTCTCTCTGACCCACTTAATCTTTGGTTTAAGCCAGAAATTAGAGCATACGTTAATAAACATGGAGGTTAACTACGGTCACACGGACACACACACAGAGACACAGACACACACACAGAGACACACACAGAGACACACACAGAGACACACAGACACACACACAGACACACACACAAACACACACAGACACACACGCATACACAAATTCAGGTAGACTCGTGGCTGAGTTGTAAAATGTTTTTAAAGAAGGTGGCTTATGGGGGGAAGAAAAGACGACTCACGGGTCAAGAGTCCTGGCTATTCTTCCAAAGGTCCTGGAGTTCAATTCCCAGTACCCGTAAGGCACCTAACAGCTATCTGTAACTTCNNGGGGGGGGGTGTCCAATGCCCTCTTTTGGCCATTGAGGGCATTACATGCACATGGTGAACAGACATAAATGTAGGCAAAATACAACAAAATAAAAAGTCTTAAAAAAGCACATGCAGGGACAGTCTCAGGGGAATTTATCAGAGTGCCGTTCCTTCTATTTTCAACCTGTTTTTGAAGTTCCCATAGTAAGAGTTATTTGAAAACAAGCCAGTTCTCTTCAGTTCAACACTGAAGCCATTTTTTAAAATTCCATTTATTGGGTGTCTTGCTTTATAGCTGGCTGTAGTTCACTATAAAAGAAACGGCAAGCAGGGAGAGAAGAATTTAGCAGTGATGGCGTGTGGAGATGTGGAGGGATTCGGGGCAGGCTTTACAGTGCTCAGGATCCGGTGGGCTTTGACGAGTGGTAGGGTTTGAGTGGACAGAAAGGAGATGGAAAGGCTACTCCAGCGAGAACCCGAATGAAGGCAGTTCCGGTGTGTCAGGGGACTGATGCTGGGCTGTCTGGCGGGGAGCAGTCTGACCACCCTGCTGAGGAGTCTGCATTGTACTTCTGCAAGTGAGGGGCTTGGGGTAAAAGTGATGTGATTTGTCCTGTGTTGGAGAAAGAATTTCCCAGGCTGCAGTTGCAACTCAGTAGAGCGTGCTAGCCTAGCATGTGCAAAGGCCCTGGGTTTGATTCCGGAACTTAGTAAATAAGTAAATAGATAAATGAAATTTTCCCTTTCTTAAAGATGAGATTTCTTGAGGGATAGTTGATATATAATATACTTGTTGAAATATACTTGTTTAATGTATAGAATTTGCAGAGTTTGGACATAAGCCCACAGATGCCTGTGAAATCTCACATTTTTCAATGTATAGAATTTGCAAGTTTGCTCATATGCTCCCAGATGGCTGTGAAAACTCACATTCAAGGTAGCAGACGTCGGAGACATTAACTCTGATTGCAAGTTTAGGAAGGTTTGCATGGACCAGATGTTAGGTAGCTGCACTAATCAGAAGGCCGTTTAAGAACATTCCAGCTGGGCATGATGCCGCTCAACTTTAAACCCAGCTTTCAGGAGGTAGATACAGGTGCATGGATCTATAAGAGTTTGAGGACAGCCTGGTCTGCATAGCAAGTTGCAGGTCAGCCAAGGCTGCCCAGTGAGACCCTGCCTCAAAAAAGTGTAAAGAAGAACGTTCAAATGAGAATGTAAGGAGTTTGTAGGAGCATGCAGTGGAGGTGAACGATGAGGTCAGAGTCTAGAATTGCCAGGGTAGAAAACTTGGTTTAGGACTGGAGCTGACTGTCCTATCAGCCACGTTTGTATCAACTGTATTTCTTTTTATGGTGTCACAAGTCACATACATTAACTGTTTGGTACTGTTTCCTCTAGTGGAAAGCCTTTGAAGGATGGCTTTTCTGACCCATGTGGCTTTCCTTAGAGCTCACACATGGTTCAGCTTTTAGATCGCTGAGTACTGTGCTTGCTGGAGCTGTTTTATGAGTTCATTCACCCATTTCCTCCCTCCCCATCAATTGTCCTTCGTTCTTTGAATGTGTGCTCTCACACAGTGCTCCCTCTCCAGACAAAGAAGAAGAGAAGGGGAAGGAGGAGAAGGAGGAGAAGGAGGAGGAGGAGGAAGAGAAGGAAGAAGAAGAAGAAGAAGAAGAAG
>LOJH01003306.1:18209-32341 GCA_001685095.1 Ellobius talpinus | reverse complement strand
CAGGACAGGCACCAAAAACTACAGAGAAACCCTGTCTCAAAAATCCAAAATAAAATAAAATAATATATGTTTTAGTGATATATTGTATTGAGGAATGTATGGCCCCTTGTTTTAAAGCCCAAGTATGGATTGTGGATTATCTTTTGTAATCAGCAATAGTTGAGGTGTGGTGGTAAGTGCTGGGTAGTTGTATATGACAAGGTGCTAATATTGTGGTGATTTGAACGAGAATAACACCACCCCCATGAGCTTAGCTGTTTGACTACTCGGTCTCCGGCTGATGGAGCTGTGTGGTAGCGGGCTTTGAGGGTCAAAAGCTCAGTGCCATTCCCAGTATGCTCTCTTGTTCCCTGTTTGCTGTGAGCACTCAGCTGCTGCTCCAGTCACCAAGCCTGCCTGCCACCTTGCTTCCCTGCTGGCTTCGTAAAGGACTCTCGTTCCTCTGGGACTGTGAGCCCACAATAAATCCTTCCTTCTGTAACTTTGTAGGGTCATTCTATTTTAGCAATAGAAAAGCAACTAATTTATAAATACATAGTAAAAACCTACATATGTGTGCTGTGTCAAAAGATTATATGTAGACAAGTTTAACATGTTTTTACATTTTACATGGGAGTGGGTTTGTACTGAATTGCATATTTAATTCTTTACTTTTGTGTTTTGAGACATGGTTCTTATGTATCCCAAACTGGCTTTGGGCTGGCCATATAGCTGAGAATGACCTTGGATGTCTTGATTCTTCTACTTCCACCTCCTGAGTGCTGGGATTACAGGTGTGTGCCATCACACCTGATTTAAATCACATTTTAAAAACATGCCTTTTTGATATCTTTAAACATGCTTTTTCATACTATGGGGACTCATTTAGGTTGTGCTATACCTTAGTAGCTGCTGAGGGGAATTCTATGTGTGGTCACCACAGTTTACTACATATTCTTCTCTGGATAGACATTCACTTTCTACCAAGTTTTATTATTATTATGTTGTTGTTGTTGTTGTTGCTATTGTTACACCTAGCCTATTGGGCACCACGAGGAAGGAGAGAGACAACACTTATAGGCTCTAAAGATTTTAATAAAAAAGCGGATCACTGATCAATCAGGGCTGCAGGACAAGGACGTGGGAGCCTTTTTCCTCCTGACAGCCCCAAGCAGGGGCAGAAGTAGGGTTTATAAGCACAAAAATCACAAACATTTATTGCCAAGTTACAGTTGCAATTTTCACCAATCAGAGTCAGAGATTAGGGGCTTCCTTGTGTGTTCCATCGTTGTCAAGCGACATATAATGCAAGCTTTACAGTCAAACCAATTAGATTAATTTGTTCCTTCTGTTGTTAGAAACAACCATAATGTTTCTAAAGAACTAAAGATGCGGGGGCTGGAGAGATGGCTCAGAGGTTAAGAGCATTGTCTGCTCTTCCAAAGGTCCTGAGTTCAATTCCCAGGAACCACATGGTGGCTTACAACCATCTCTAATGGGGCCTGGTGCCCTCCTCTGGCCTGCAGGCATACAAACAGACAGAATATTGTATCTATAATAAATAAATAAATATTAAAAAAAGAACTAAAGATGCATACCGACTTTTTTCTATGGTTTAGGAAGGTCAGCCATTGGAAGTTCTCAGCTCCCCTAGGGCTTAGGAGCCTGAACTTTATTTTATCCTACTGGTAAAATGGAGTCTGAAGTCAAAATGGCAGTACTTAGGCCAAGGTGCTTTTGCCTGCCCCCTTCAATCATTATTATTATTACAATGGTTTTTGTTTGTTTGTTTTTGAGAACCCTGATA
Organism: Ellobius talpinus; assembly: GCA_001685095.1. Taxonomy (NCBI): domain Eukaryota; kingdom Metazoa; phylum Chordata; class Mammalia; order Rodentia; family Cricetidae; genus Ellobius; species Ellobius talpinus. Next base: position 30,555 of record LOJH01003306.1, on the reverse strand, counting down.
GACCTGGAACTTGCTGTGTAGACCAGGCTGGCCTCAGTCTCACAGATATCCACCTGCCTCTCCTCCCAAGTGCTGGAGTTCCAGGCTTGAGCCACTGTGTTCAGCTGAGTATTCTGTTTTATAGGTATAGCATAGAGGATTGGTGAGGAGTTGGGGTGCCAGAGCTGTTACCTGGCCTTGACGCCAGATACGACAACTGTCATTCACAGCGATGTCACCACCAGACATAATCACCTCTCTGTCCTGGTTAATGGTCTGTCTGTTCCCTTTCAATTATGAAAGGAATGAGAAAGGAAAGACCTTCTAACAGGGTGGTTTATAAATTATGACTGAGTTTGTCATCAGTGAAACAACTCTAATCTAACTAACACCCACTTACCAGATTACAGCTCATAGCAGGGTTTAGAAGTCTCCATAGCTGGACATGTGCATGCATTGCAGGCCTGTCTTGAGTATCATCTGAGGCTGATGCTTGCTGCTACGGAAAAGAATTTATTAATATAGTAATGGCATAGTTTTCAAGGAGCATTCTAGAAAGATCAGTTAGTGAAATCACAGTACTAGCCACTGCTGACAACCCCCGTTTCTTCCTCTACAATTCATATTTAATGTCACAATTAATATTTAAGGTCTACCGGCTTTTGTGACTGAATAACTTGATGGATAAAAAGGGAGAAGGAATAAATACCTAGGAGTATTTTACATTTACAGTTTTGGTTGAGTCTGAGTGTCTGTGTTGACAGGTCAGAATTAATTCATTCCCATCCCAGCAGGCTCCACTTTGCCCCTAGGCAAAACCACAACCAATCCAGCAGCACATCAGAGAAGGGACCCAAGCATCACAGGCTGTCTCTTTGATCTGCTGTGTTCAACTTTTAATTTCAAAGGCTGAACCAGCAAGCCGAGGCTTCCCCTGTCCACCCTTCTCTTTCCCCCTTTAAACTCCCCAGTGGTTGAAGTTCTCTCTCATTAGAGCTAGCTTTCAGGAAACCAGTTGTACTTTTGATTCGGAACTGAAAATGAACGATTTTGAGTGTTGATTTTTTTGACCCAAATATCTACAACTTGAAGACTGAACTTACTTCTCAAAGTCAATCTGATATATTAATAGCAGCTCAGCAGGAGAAATTGGAGTTGGAGGTTTGTTGCTGAACCCGAGTCTCCAGAGCAAGGCTCCTTCGGATCAGGAGAAAGAAAGATTCAGGTGGGAGCATTTTCCCTGAGGGTGTCCTTGACTGAATGATGTCCCTTGCTTGTTTCTGAGCCATCAGCTGGGCTTTTCATGGCATTTTATGATGGTTATTTGAGGAAATAAATAGCTTCCTACTAGTGTTACACAGAAAGAAGCCATAGTGTGTTTAAAACAATTGCTGGTCAGGAATTTCCAGATTTTCCACCTAATATTGATAACTAATAATTAATGTCACTTAAAATTATTAACTGTAATTATGTAAGATTAATTTTAAGCTTTAAATAAAATTGTACATTCATCATTAAGTCAATATGCTTGTCCAGTTCTACGCCAAGCATGATTTTAGGTGCAGATATTTCTCTCTTCCTTTCCACCTCCTCCATCTTTTCCTTTCTTCTTCCTGTACTGTAGAGGGAACATCTGGTTTGGCCTAGACTATGCCAAATTTGTTCCTGAAGATTTGTACCTTCTCCTTTTTAAAACACATACGCATGTATACACAAACATGCAATGCATGCCCCCACATACATGCTCACACATGTGCATGCATGCACATGTACACACACACACCCTCTATTCACAGGAATGCCAATCATCTCTGTTTCTGTGGAAACAACTTTAGACCCTCCAAAAGGGAAAAAGTGTTAAGCTTAGAATTCTATGACCCAGAATTTCTACTCAGAGATACACACCTGCAAGGAACTAAAACCAGGCGCTCACACAAATACTAAAACCAAAAAACCTTCACCGAGGCAACTCAGACACACACAGCCATGACTCTTTTGTCCTTTATTTCTTTTGCTCACTGTGTCTATGAGATTACTCTATGTTGCTGTGCAAATCAGTAGTTGTTTCTTCTTAGTGGGTCTGGTTTTCACTATCAGTATGGCATAGCTTATGAATTTTATGTTGATGAACACCTGGATGTCTTCTAGTTTGAGATGATTCTACACTGAACTGCTATGGACACTTCTGTATAAGTTTTGGGTTGGTTTTTGTTGTTGTTGTTTGTTTAATACAGGGTCTCATGTAGCCCAGACAGGTCTTGAACTCACCATGCTGTCAAGGATGACTCTGAGCTCTGATCCTCCTGCATCAAGGCCAACAAAGCAGAGGAGTTTTAATTATTGTCAACGTTTGATGTTGGCAATCCGTTGAAAGTTCACCCATTTAGAGTGGTGGCTAGGCTGTGTCTAGACATAGATTGCATTTATCTGATGACTAATTATGTCGAGCCCATTTGACTGTTTTAAAATATTTAGATTTATTTTATGTGTGTGAGTGTTTTGCCTGAATGTGTGTATTTTCATCACAAGTGTGTAGTGCCTGCCTTTTGGGGCCAGAATCAGACCTCCTGGAACTGGAGTTATGGGCCATTGTAAGCTGCCATGTGGGTGCTGGGAATGGAACCTGGGTCCCTCTGGAAGAACAAGTGCTCTCGACCATTGAGTAATCTCTCAAGCCCTGCTTTGAATATTTTTATTGGCTATTTTGCTATTTCTTCAAAAAATTGTCTTCAAGTCTTTGTGTATTTAAAACTCAGTTACCACTCATCTTTAAAATGGGAAAACTGATTTCCTGGTGTTCTGTGGAGTGGGGCGGTAGCTGCAGTGTGTGTATGAGCTTATGCATTGGGGCGGTATCTGCGGCGTGTGTATGCGCTGATGCATTGGGATGGTAGCTGCGGCATGTGTATGCACTGATGCATTGGGACAGTAGCTATAGTATGTGTATTCACTGATGCATTGGGGCAGTAACTGCAGCGTGTGTATGCTCTGATGCATTGGGGCAGGAGCTGCAGTGTATGTATGTGCTGATGCATTGGGGCGGTAGCTGCAGTGTGTGTATGAGCTGATGCATTGGGGCGGGAACTGCAGTGTGTGTATGCTCTGATGCATTGGGGCAGTAGCTGCAGTGTGTGTATATGCTGATGCAGTACAAACGTTTCTAGCACTTTCTGGAAATTGGAAGAAAATGACGAAGCCCAGTTTGTTCTGTCACAGGTTCTGTGACTTCCAGAAGGCTGTTTTGTATTTTGAAGGGTTTTACCATTTAGAGATAATTTTAGCAAATCCTTTTTCCCTTGTTGATAGTATCGATCACTCAGGACTTAAAACGGAATATTAAGCTGCTTTTCAGCTTAAAGATTGATTAAGATACAACTATTTGTGGGAGGCCTGGCTCATGATACCTCTCAAGCTTCTCACCCACCCCACCCCCATGAAAAAGCACTCAGGGAATCTTCTCATCAGCTGGACCAGATGGATCCAGCCCTTTTCTTCCCATCCCCTGGTGAGCAGCTGTAATTAGCCCTGGGTCACCAAGGCTGGCTGAGTCAATCTCTCCAACTCTACATTTAGTGATGTCATGCTGGTAGCCTGAAATTGTACCTGATGGGATACTTATACTGCTAGAACAAGGAAATGCTACCAAAGGAGAGCCAACTGTTAAACGTTTACAAGACAGCTGTTTCTACGTCACAGATTCTGCGAATTTGACAAAACCAAACCAATGTTCAGTCTATTATTCTCATGCATATTCTCACTGCTAGCTGTGCTGACTGGAGCACCAATGTGAAGGTGCAGGACAAGGGGCTGCATCCCAAGAGAAATGCATGTGACAATGCACGCAGATCTGCACTGCTTGGCCTGCCTCCTTCTCAGAGCAACAGCCAAAGAGTAACTTCTTTTTTCCCCTTTAAACATTGCTTTTTAGTTTTAACTTTGTGTTATGTGTATGTCTAAATGTACATTTGTACACGAGTGTGCAGGTGCTCAACAAGGCCAGAAGAGGGCACTGGGCCCTTTGGAGCTGAAATTACAGTCAGGAGAGACATGGGTACTGGGAAACATACTTGAACTAGGTAGGGTCCTCTCCAAGGATAGTAAATGCTCTTAACCACTGAACCATCCATCCTGTTGCTAAGCTGCCCCTCCCCCTCCCAAGTAGATTTCCAGGGAGGTGCAACACACACACACACACACACACACACACACACACACACACACCCCCACTCGCCGTCGCTCTGGTGGTTGACAGGTCCCAGAGCAGAGGTAAGCAGTAGGCAAGGGAAGGATGAGCCAGGCCACAGTGGCAAGACTTGCAGCCTGACTGACTAACAGCTAGAATGCTTCTTTATTGATATAGAATTCAGTAAACAGAGATAGATTCACGTTCCAAAACATAGATCACTTTGTTTCTGTTTCTGAACATGTGTTTAACTTTTTCTCTTGCACATCTGGGGTTGTAAGTTTAGTCATCATTGATAAATTGTGACAGAACACAGTTATCTTTTACAATAATTCCCCCTCAGGTTTAGTTATTATTGATAAATAGAGCTATCTGTTATAATCATTTTTGCTCATCAACCCCATAACCCAATTTTTAAGAATCTAGAGGCATGTGACAGTCTGTTCTTAGGCTGGTGGTTTTAAGGACCCTAGACAGAAAATCTCGAAGCCAGCCTGGGCAGACTGCCATGTCCTGAGCAGTGTATTAACTCTTAATGATCAGAGCGCCATTTGTCAAATAGGCCCAAGAAAAATCCTCAGGCCAAAGCTACTGCAGTTATTATTCACTTTCTGGCATAATACTGTTATGCCCAGGTCGCGGAGACCCCAAGAAGACCATCAGAGACACAGACTCACCAAAATGCAAAAGCAAGGTTTAATCATGTAGTACAAACCGAGGTAGGGACCTTGTCTTGCTCACTGACGCAGCGGGGACCAGAGGAGGTGCCCCACTGTTCTTAGGCAGGGTTTATAAAAGCAAAACCCCACAGATCTACAGTTATGGGCTTTAGGGGTAAGGGCGACTCTCTGATTGGCTCCAGTCTAGGGGATTTCCCGCTTTGCTGATAGCTACCTTGGGGCCTAGCCCAAAATGAAGTTGGTTTTGTCCCTTCAATACAATGTCTACATTTTATATCTTTATAGAATTTCTTTATATGTCTAATCCTGGCATTCTTTTGCTTCTTGGTCACGTGACAGCACAGTGGCTTTGCACGAGCTAACTTTTCTAAAAAAGGGAGTTCCTGACATCTCATTCTTTTTATCGTCTTTCTCCACCATTCTTTGCCCATCAATACAAGTCCCAGTGTGGGGCAGAGGTAACTCCAGCTAATCTCACTTTGTCGCTGTATACGCCACATAATTGTCTGAGTGTATAGTGGGAAAAGGCTTGTAATCTGATCTGTGGCCAACTCTCTAGACCACGAATCTTGTTGACCTTTTTAAGTTACTTTGTTTTGATTATCTTGTCCCTGAGTAAGTACAGAGGCAGATGCTTCAAGGATATCTCACAGCCTCATACAGAGACCTCTGGCTTCTTTATGTGTGTTACAACCTCTAAGGCATAAGGATGACCTTCAAGTAGATAAGGATATCTCCCCAAAAGCAGGAAGGGTAGTATGCTCAGGACTTTCCTGTGGAAGCTTAGAAACAGTACTACTGGGAGAAGGCACAAATGTTTCATAAGAAATTTCCCATCAACCCAATATCCTCAAATTTCCATTTTAAAATTGATGAAGGACATGGCAAGCGTGGCTCTGGCAGGCCTTGCCCTTCTCCCCATTCCTTCTGCCTTGCTAGGAACCATTAGATTACATTCATAAAGCTGGTCACCAGGGTCTATCTGTCCCCTTATTTGGCTACTTCCTCCTCCTGAGGCTGACTACCAAGGTCCAGCTCTCAAAGTATGGAAGTCCAGCAATCAAAAGCCCCCTTTGGCTCACCTAACAGGCCCAATTAAAATTAAACACCTTATTCTGACACTAGGTTTTCTCTTGTACTATTGTAAACTGCCACGTCTGTCTCCTCTCTATCCAGAAGCAGTCCTTGGCCATGTCACATTTAAAGTTTTACACTTCTCACTTCTTTCTCTGAATTCTTCTAATTCCTTATAATGAATCTCATTACTTATCTTCTTATATCGGAGCTATCTATCTATCTATCTATCTATCTATCTATCATCTATCTATCATCTCCAATGTAAGAATGCACACGCACACATTTCTTTTTTCTAAACTATTTTTCCCTTTTTTGTATTAAAAATAAATCACAAATGTAATAGCTGGATTATTATTCTATGGTGCCCTGGCTCATTTTTATTGCCAATTTGCCACAACCAGAGTTACTAGGAAAAGAGGGTTTTCACTGAGGGATTACCCAGATCAGATTGGCCTGTGGCCATGTCTGTGAGAAATTGTCTTGGTTGGTGATTGATACAGGAGGTCCTAGGCCACTGTGGGCAGTGCCATCCCTGGGAGGGTGATCTTGGGTTATATTAAAAACAAGCTGAGCAGGAGCCAGAGGTGCAAGCCAGTAGGCAGTAATGGAAATACCCTGACAGATGTGTCCAGCGCCGTTTCCATGGTGATTCTAAAGACAGATGAGCTGACAGTGAAGATTAACCATCATAGCCAAGGACCCTGGTTTTTAGGTATTTTAGTGCAAACAATGGACTTGTCTCTCTTGCTTGCTCTTCTCTCACACAACACGGAAAACAGATGATGATAGACAGATACTAGATACTGATGTGTTAAAAAAAACAAAAACCTGGATCACTGCTCTTTCTTCTCAACTTTCAACAGTTTCTCCACTCAGTTATACCCGGGCACTACTGATCATCAGTCTGCCCGTTTTCGGTTTGTTGCTTCTTGTCTTCCTATTGACTCTTCATTATCTGCCGGTTGAGAACGGATATGGGCCCTTTTATCATTTGCCGGGTGGAGCAGTTAGGCATGATCAACAGAGGCCACCGGCAACATTGCTGGAGGAAGTGGAAGGAAGAGCAGGTCTGTCACAGGTCCAGCGTGTCCCTGCCAACTCGCCGGCTACTTAGTAGGCACGGGTATGCAGCGAGGAACCTTGAGGACAAAGCCCAGGGCTGCTACCGCTGTCTGAAAGGACCAGGTTTCCCCAGCGCAGTGTATTTCCTCCTGGGACTCTCGGCAGTGTGCCTGTGGGACTTGGAGCCAGAGAACTGACCCACGCATGGTGCCCACGGCGCTTTCGGTGTCCTAATAAAAGTCGTCTTTCACTCACGGTGTCCTGTGATAGCAACCATTAAACAATATAACAGGCTAATCAAGTCAAGTAGGGCAAGGCAGATCTCAGACCCTGGTAACCAGCCAGCATGTTGGGAGTCCATCTGTCTGCGTGCCATCCAGCCTCTGCAGCAAACAGGCCCTGATCAGCTGTGGGCTTTAGAGGCCTGATTGGCTTTCCACTGCTGGATCACAGAGGCCTAATTATTTCTCAAATAACTGTCCACTTGCCGTAGACTAGCACAGCAGCTGCCCCCTTTAAGTTATATTAAATTTCTAATAATAGATTCATGACTTCTTCCTCGAGCTCAACCCCTTATTTTCATTCATTACCGCTCTGCTCAGTGCCCCTGCTCTCCACTCTATTAATAGCAACAAAGTTTCTCTGCGCCCATGGAGCATGCCAGCCTTTCTAAAATGTCCTTCTTTTGTCCTTTCGCTAGGGAAAGCATGTGCATGCTTGCGCGCACCACCGCACACACGTGCATGGGGGTGGGGTTTATGTACATAATAGGCTGAATTGTAGCCTATTGCCATTACAGAAAGTAAAGAAACAGTTTCAGATGTGTCAAGTCTACACATTACAACATCTGACCTTGGCACAAAACATGTCCTTGTGATTAACCAAGACAGCAGGAAATCATCTCCACACAGCTTGCTAAAACGGCCGGTAAAACCTTCACAGATTTGGTTTGTTTTAAAATCTGGCTCTGTCATTTGCTAGTGTTTCTATACCATTAATTGGGAATAATCCTATGTATTTCATAGAACCATTGTGAAGATTAAATGAGATGGCACGTATATGAAGTGCTTAGCGCTTCAGCAACTTAACTCAGACTAACACCACGTGCACCTAAGATGGTTAAATAAAACATACATTTTAAAATTTAATTTCTCCAGCTAAGAGTCTCCTTCAACAACACTTTATTTACAAAAAGCAAACACCAGACAGATTTGGCCAGAGAGTTGCTGTTTGTTATACTCAAAACTATATTTTCCCTGAATTAAGATTTTTAAAAATTTAATTAGTTTTGAAATATTTAATTAAAATGTAATTACAACCAGATGGTGGTGGCATGAGCCTTTAATCCCAGCACTCAGGAGGCAGAGGCAGGTGGATCTATGTGAGTTCGAGGCCGGTCTGGTCTATAGAACGATTTCCAGAACAGGTTCTAAAGCTACACAGAGAAACCCTGTCTCGAAAAACAAAAACAAAACAAAACAAATGTAACTACATTCTTCTCATCTCTCCCATGTGCCTCTTCCTGGCTCATATATATATATATACACACACACACACACAGAGAGACACATACACATATATAATGAATATATATGTATTTAATGAAAAAAATATATAAAACACAAAGATGCATCCTGTTGAATATGTACTGCTTTTTTGGGGGGGCTGGTCACTTGGGATTGGATAACCATTCAAGGTTCTCATTTGAGGAAGAATAATAATTCTCCCTGTCTCAGGAGTCATTAACTGCATGTAGTGATTTCCCTCATCCACTCTGGCATGTCCTCTCGTGGTGTCATTGCTCAGGTCTTGGTGAAGCAGCCATCCTGTTGAGAGTCCATGGCCACAGCCCTCCTGTCTTATCTGGAGCAGGCAGTCTTGCAATTGACTTTGGATCCTCTGGCTCTTACACCCTTCCCATCCCTGCTTTCAGGATGTTCCCTGAGCCTTAGGTGCACAGGTCGTGCTCTAGCTCCATCAGTTATGGCCGGGCACCCCACAGTCAGTTGTTTTCTGCCTTCTGATCAGCTGTGTCTTTCTGTGAAGATTTCCAGCTGCTGCAAAAGGTGCTTCTCTGATGAGGGTTGGGAGCCGCACACATCTGTGGGTGTAAGGACGAGTATTTAGAATGCAGTTAGGAACTACCCTGGCTTAGGAAAGTGGCGGTGGTAGGTTCCCCTCGAAGCCCTATGGTCTCACTAGCTAGAGGTGATTGTCTAGGTTTACAGTACCAGGCATGATTCCCCCTATTGATTAGGTCTTAAATCTAATTAGACAACTGTTGGTTACTGCCAAGATATAGCACCACTATTGCACTTTAGGGGTGGTATTTTGCCATGCTGGTCATTGCTGTGGTTCGTGGTGTCAAAGCTGGGTAGGACTGTGGATGCATTCCTCTCTTGGCAACTTACATAGTATCTTCTGATATTATGAAAGCTCGCCCTCAGAGAGGAGGCCTTTGGGTCACATTAGCTCAATTCCTCTGAGTTCAGTGAAGCATGTGGTGTCTTCAGTAATAGGGATTTACCTTCCACTTCAGAGAGGCAAGTAAAGGCAGTAGCAATAGCCTGTACTGTTTTGAGATTTTCTTGTACTCCCCTGCCAACATCTAGAAAGGAGTTGTTTTTTTTTTTGTTTTTTTTTTTAATGCTTGGATCTGAGGTTCTTACAGGGAGCATTATCACCCCAACTGGCACAATTATGTTCACATGTGTATATGTATTATATAATTTTTGGCAACTATAAAATGATTATAGACTTTTCAAGCATCCTTAGTACTATTTATCTCTCCTCCCTCTTCCTTTTGTATTGGCTCTCATGATTAATTTCATACAGGGTCTCATGTAGCTTAGGCTGGCCTCCACTTCTTTACATAACAAAGGATGACCCTGAATTTCTGGTCCTCTGCCTCTACCTTCCAAGTGCTGGAATTACAGGGGTGACTCACTATATTCTGTTCATGTTGTGGTGGGGCTCCAGTCCAGGGCTTCATGCTTGCTAGGAAAACATTCCATCCACTGAGCTACAGTGTCAGGTCTAGAGTCCTGAGGTATAATCTTGTGCCAGGCATTTTCTCTAACTTGAGTCTCCCAAAAGGACTTGTGTAAATATTTTTTCACATGGAATTTGGTCATACTGCAGAATATGAATTTTAAGTATATTCTGATAGTACGTGTTGCTTTTTATTATAGTCTATTATAGTCTTTTACTGTTAGACCACCTGACTCCCAGAGACTCTATATTCTTTCCGACTGGCTTCAGTTTTGATCTGTTTGTCTCAGCCTCTCATGTGATGGGATTATAGGCATGGAACGCCATGCCCAACTCTTTAGCTCAGCTTTTAAGCCACATTGTAATTGATGGAAAGAGAACAAGGAGCTAAGGAGCACCAACTACACAGAATCGTAGGTCAGTGTGATTTGTGTGTGTCCTCATAATGGGGACCCATGTTCTCTTGGCCAACCCCCACTTTAGGGGTTGTAAGGCTTAGAGGTTGCAGTTTCATTCTGCTGTGGTCTCCTCACCTTGGGCATGCCCTACATTTCCCCTTCTCTATCCTGTTTCCTGGGAGGTCAACCAAACCAAAGAGTAAAGTTTGTGAGCCTGGCAAACAATCTCCAGCAAAACAGCTTGGTGCCTTCTCCGTCATTCTAGGTTCTTCTGTCATTTAGATTTTTATCCTATCAATCCTCAATGTTCTGACTGCCTTTTGATATTTTAAAGAAAACATATTTCATATTTTTCAGATACTTTTTTTAAAAATTTTTGTTCTGGCTGTCCTGGAACTCGCTCTATAGATCAGGCTGTCCTTGAACTCACTGAGATCTGCCTGCCTCTACCTCCCAAATGCTGGGATTAAAGGCTTGTGCCACCACTGACTGTCCTCCTATTTTGGTTATTTTAAGTAGGATGATTCATCTAATAATCTGTATATGCTCTTAACCACCAAACCACTCTCCAGTTCCCTATCCTTAATTTTAAACAATAATTCCAGATTTATTTATCAATATGATTGATCTGTAAAATAACAAACGACTTGGGATGGAGAAGCAGGCAGATCCTCAGTCTGCAACCTGGTCTACAAAGCAAGTTCCAGGACAGCCAAGGCTCCAGAGAGAAACCCTGTCTTGAAAAACAAGCAACAATGAAAACAAACCTAAACAAATGAGCTGACAGTTCCCTCCATTCCTGAGCCTACATACAGGGCTGCCCCCACCCATGGCTGTTTCTTAGTGTCTGGTGATGTCTGGCTTTCCCATCCCCTTGTGCACACTTTCCAGCTCTCTCCAGCCAGCCTCCACCCCCAGCACAAAGAAAGTGACACCTCAGGGAGTCTTTTCATTATCCCTACACTGCCTTGGGTGTGATTCAGCCCAAGCCTCAAATCTCCTTCGTATTTACGTTCATACAAAGTGAGTGAGAGCTTATTATGGGAAGGTATAACAGGCACATGCTAAATATATGAATCCATGCCAAATAAAAATAAAAATAAAACATGCTCCTCTAAGCTCTGAGGGAGCTAACGTGGTCCCCTCCTTTGCTTTAGGATCTATTTGTGTGTAAGATATCAGCCTCCTAGTTTTTCACTCGGAGTCCTATTGATCGGGGAGTTTCTGAGGTAAAGGATTTCTCTGTTGGATTAATCCCTTCCTTCGTGTCCTCTGCAGCTTCACCACCGAGTTTCTGATACAGAATCAAGTAAGTAGGTCAGCTTTGCCAACCCTATTATCTGGTGCTTTTCTCTCTGACATTCTCACATGGCACAGCTATTCTTGTTGCTGCCCAGAGACAGCTCTCTGCACGGCAGCTTCTCCCTAATCATATCCCTTCAGCTGCCTAGGAGCAAGGACACAAACCCGATTCCATCCACACCTTTGCAGAACTCAGCTTATCATGTATTTACAAACGTGTGTAACTTCAGAGACAGCCATTTACAAATTTTAGTTGAGGTCTTAATTTCAAACAGTTCCTTAGTTGAATTCTCTCCCTCCCTTCCCCCCACCCCCAGACAGGGTATCTCTGTATAGCCCTGGCTGTCCTGGAACAACCTCTGTAGACCAGGCTGCCCTCTATCTGAGAGATCTTCCTGCCTCTGCCTCTGGCTCTTAGTTGAATTCTTAATGTCAGCTTTATACTATCTTAAAAAGTGGCAATAGCAGCTGGAGGTGGCACAGCCAGTAAAGTGCTTGCTACATAAGCACGAGGACCTGAGTTCGGATCCCCAGTACCCACAAGAAAAGCATAGTTGTTGACAGAGGATTCTTTTCCACCTGGTCCTGCAGCCATTCAGTCCCAAAGAAACACACAGAGCTCTACATTAATCATAAACTGGTTGGCCTATTAGCTCAGGCTTCTTATTAACTCT
>LOJH01003306.1:0-16354 GCA_001685095.1 Ellobius talpinus | reverse complement strand
ACTGGGATTAAAGGTGTGTGTCATTGTGGCTACAGGGGTTAAAGGTGTGTGTCATTGTGGCTACAGGAGTTAAAGGCCTGTGCCATTGCTGCCTGGTCTGTAAGGCTGGCCAGTGTGGCTGTTCTACTTTTCTGATCTTCAGGCAAGCTTTGTTTATTAAGACACAAATGAAATGCCACTACATTCCAGAACATTCATCCCAAAGGAAACTCTTTACTCATCAAGCGTCCATGTCCCCCGTCCCTCACAGTCTTTGATCACACATTTGGTCTTTGTATGCGCTTGTCTAGTTCAAGCATTTCATCCACCGTCCAGCCTCTGGTGCCTGGCGTCTTCCACTCAGCGTGGTGTGTCAGGGTTCATCGAGTTGCAGCGAGAGTCAGTACTCCATTTCTCTCCTGCTGAGTGCATCCCCTTGTGTGTGTACAGTGTTCATCCAGTCACCACCTGGTGGACTCTTGGGCCGTTTCCACCTTTCAGTTGTTACGCTTTACTGCCGTGAATATTTTGGTATGCAAGCTTCTGTTTGAACAGGTTTTCAGCTTTTGGTATACAGCCAGGAGTGGATTGCTGGGTCACGCAGTCTCCGCAGCTGCACCCTCTTACATGCCCACAGTGAACGATTTCTCCATGTCTTCTCCGACACTCATTTTCTGCTTCTAAGATTACAGCCACTCCAGTTTGGGTGAAGCCATATCTCACTACGCTGTGGATTTGCATAATGACCCGGAAGTCAGCATCTTCTCAGGTGCTTGCCATCTGTATCGCTTCCTCAGGCCTCTGCTTACGTCCTTTGTACATTTCTGATTGGATCATCTTTTTGGTATTGAATGTCTGAATCCCTTTTTGAGTCTGAATTCTAGTCTCTTACCAGATATATAATTTGCACCTACTTTCGCCCATCCTGAGTTGTCTTTTCACTTTGTGTGTTGTGTGTGTGTAATTCCGGGCATGTCTGAGCTGGTATTGGATGTTTTCCTCTCTGCCCTATTGCCTTGAGACAGGGCCTGGCACTTGCCTGGAAGCTTGCTTTGTGCTTGGCTCATGGGCCTGAGATCTCTTGGGATCTGCCTGCATCTGCTCCCTAGTTGCTGGGGTTACAGCCATGCCTGCTCACGTAACGGTGGCTCCTGGGGACTCGAACTCTGGTCCTGAAGCACAAGCAGCAAGTGTTCTTAGCTTAGTCTTCCTCACAGTCATCTCCCAAGCCCCTTGGCTTTTCTTTCTTCCTCTTTTCTTCAGACAGGACAGAGTCTTACTATGTAGACTAGGTTGGCCTCAAACTCAGAGATCCGCCTGCCTCTGGGTTGGGTGTGCAGCTCGACGCCTGGCCTACCTTCACTTTCTCGATAGGTGAGCAGGTCTGTGACGTCCAATTTATTTTTATTGCTTGTGGTTTAAGAATCATATCCAGGAAACCATATCTAAATTCAAGGTCACCAAGGGCATATCTGTTCCCTTCTCAGTATTGTAGGTTTAATTCCTATATTTAGATTTTTGATCTACTTTGTATAAACTTTGTACCCAGTGTGAAGGGCCAGACTCTATACTTTTCCATGTGGATATTTTTCCTAATTGATTTGGCATCCTTGCTGAAAACTGGCGAGTCTAGTGCAGTTTCCAAAGTTACTTCCAGATGTTCGATTTCATCCTATTGGTCTGCACGTTTACTTATGTATCAGTACCATAAAATGAAATCAGAAAATCCGAGTCCTTCCCCACTTCCCCGTTATTAAAGATGCTTGTTTCATTGGTCCTCTGGGTCTCTTACAATTCCATATGAATTTTAGGGTTAACTTTCTCAATCCAGTGAAGAGTTCATCTGGGGTCTTGTAGGGAGCGCACCAACTCTAGATGGTGGTGGTGCTGGTGTCATCCCAACGTTTTCCAATCTGTGAACACAAGGTGCCTTTCGAGTATCTACATCTTCTCTATTTCAGTAATGGATGGATCATCTACATATGCCACCTCCTCGGTGAGTGGATTTTAAGTGTTTCATTTTCCCCATGGTATAAATGGCATTGCTGCCTTAATCTTGTCTCACGATTCTTTGCTAGTGTATAGAAAGATAACTGGCTTTCTGTGATCTTACACACAACATCTCTGAAATTTTAGTTAGCTAGTTTTTTTTTTGGGGGGTGGATTCTTTAGTCATTTTAAAATATAGGATTATATTGTCTGTTAATGTAGTTTTACTTTTTTAAAAAAATCGGAATTACCTCTTTCTCTTTTTCTAATTTCTCTGGCTAGAACACTAGTTCAGTGTTGGAGACTTTTCCTTGACCACAGGGGTGAAGGGCTTATTCTCTCATTGTGTTGTTAGCTGTGGGTTTTCAGAACAGCCTTTTAGTAGGTTAAGGGAAGTCTCAGCTTCCTAATTTTTTTAAAACCATAAAAGGCTATTTATTTCATTAAATATTTAAAAAAAAGTTAAAACAATCATTTCCCCCCTCCTTCCACTACTGTAGAAGATGACATTGCTTAAGAGTTGTTTTGATTATTGACTTGAGCTCTTCACTTGTTACAGATCTGCACAGACTCTTCACTTTTTGAGTCAGTTTTTATAACTTGTATGTAACTAGGGATTTATCCATCTTGTCGAGGTTATATAATTTTCTTGGAATTAATGTTTATTTTTAATATATTTGTTATTTTAATATATATTTAATATATGTAATATATTTGTTCAATCAAGGTATGAAGCAATTCAGTATTAAAACATCTGAAGAGTTAGGCTTTAAGCATTTACTTTCCTAAAGCAATATGTATATACAATTCTAAGAGTGAGTGATTTAAACAAACTTTTCCTTAAATATTAAGGAACCAGCTGGACATGGAGGTGCACAGCTTTAATCCCAGCACTCAGGAGGCAGAAACAGGGGGTCTCTATGAGTTCAAGGCCAACCTGGTTCATATAGTAAGTTTGAGGCTAGCCAGGGCTACACAGTGAGACCCTGTCTCAAAGAACAAAAACAGAAATAAAAAAACAAAAACAAAGTCAGTTCAATAAAAAGGGAGCGTGTTTCACTTTTTAAAGAAAGTAACTAAAATAAAGGCTATCCTAATATGAAATAAGAATATATTAACCATAACATTGTACTTTAAAAGACTGGACTTCCGTTTACATCCATTTTATATTAAGGAAAGGACTTCTACCTTAAAGAACATTTCATACAATGTTACTGCCCGGGGCATTTTACAAACAATAAACAATTCACTGAGACGATTAACATTCACGTATGTAATTAGAGCTTACAAATGTACAAAATTTTGAGTAACAAACACTTTAAACTTATTTTTCAAATATTCAATTAGCACCTCCCCCCAATTTTTGATTACAAAGAAGCACAATGGGTTCTTAACACAACTGGCCAATTTGTGAGAAACCAGGCGGCAGCAGACAATGTAAGACCAGCCAAAGAACTGCATCAGTATCAAAGGGACAGACCCAAATCCTCTTCTGTAGTATAAAATAAACCCACATAGTTAAATACTAGTTAGGGAGAAGAGCATCATAGAGTAGATAGCATTTATTTTCTCTACATAGACTTGCATATCTTAGTGTAAAGCATCCGCTTTAATGTCAGTAGCAGCCTACCACACGGTCCTTGCTGGATCTAGAGGGAATGGAATGGCTATTTAAGTAGGACCTAGAGATCCTATCAAGTGTTTGTTTGGTCAGTCTTTTAATGTTGTAAGTGTTTTTATTATTGGGTTAAACCAACTATAGTAATAAAATTCACAACTAGAGCAGATTTAATATTATTTTACCTGAAAAAACTAGACAGCATAGTCTTTAGTATGTCATTAAAATAGTGGTTTGATTAAACAATAAAAAGCATGGAAGCTCGTGTATGACAAACTTATAAAGTGATATTTTAGAAGTTCATATGTCTGTACTGTCATAACTCTGGACAGTGTGAATAAAATGTGCCTGACTAAAGAGAGATGAAATTCCCAGTTAGTGCTGGATTGTTCTGGGGCAGTGCACTCGTCTTCATATTGTTTATCAGGAAGGTACGACTCTAGTCCGCCAGCTGTAGCTTTAATTTACTAAGCGATGAAGCATCTCATCCTGGTCCATCCATTCCTTTCTCCATTGTTTCAACATCTCCATTTTGAAGTGAGACACTTTGTGCCTAGGAATGTGGCATTGCACGGTCACTGAAAATGAATCCACTGGTAGGAATGTCCTTATATTAATGGAGGAAAGGGCATCGTCATTTAGAGGACAAAGCATGAAGTCATATCTTTACAGTCACAACGCATGCTCCAGCTCTTCCTAGGCACAGCGGGGCAACCTGGAAAAGAAAGGAGAGATACAGGTGTCGGGAGTGGAGGAAGATGGACCATCTGAATGTCCAGTGTGGAAGGTGAGCGGTATGACAACCAGACAGACAGTCCAGCTTAGACAACTTGTTAAATATAATACAACCACTTCTTGCTTCGGGACAAGGCTGGCAGTGGGGTGAACAGTGGCTGTAGACCTTGTAATCTCATTCCAGCTCCTCTTTAAATGTCTTTTTACCCATTTGTTACTGTACTTAATGAAAGCAGTTACTTTTCAGGTACTACAAGTCTAAGCTCACATGTTTAAGTGCTTAAAACAGCAACAGAACTAGTAGTGTCTAAACAAGACAGCTATGTGGCTACAGATTACTGAGTTATAATAAAGACAAACTAGGTTCATTCCTGCTTATGATTTAATCTCTGTTTCTCAAGGATTAGACTATGCCCTACCTGTAACCTTAACTATAAATGGTTCTAGGAACTGGCGACTATGCCTTTGTTTCAGGAGGCTGTTAGGATCACCTTGTTATGACACTCAGTTTCAGGAGGCTGTTGTGACTAACTTGTCATACTTTTGTTCTGGGTCTGCAGCTCTGCCTATTTGCCTGTCAAAGCTTCACTTGAAAACCCCCTACTCTTGAAGAATAAAAACCCTTATCTTCCTATGTCCAAAGCTGATCTCTTGAACCCACCTGAGGGAGAGACCGTCCGTGTACACAAATAAAAAAGCTTGCCTTAATTAATCTGGCCATGATTTGGGTCATTGGTCTTTCTCCTGGATTCTGTGGGGTTACCACCTTTTATGCCTTCCACTGAGTCATTTCATTTCCTGAAGTTCATATCACAGAAGTCCTTTTATTCTGTTATCTTTTTTAAACTTGAGCTCCCTTTCCCCTTACCCTTTCCCCAAGCTGCTTTGTGGTTAACCTTCATCATTAATTTTACTGTATTTTAGAATCATATAGGAAACACTTCTGCATGTATCTGTGAGGGCATTTCCAGAGACTTAATTAGAAGTGGGTGGGTTCATTCCATAGGTTTGGGTCCTGTACTGAATTACAAGGGAGAAAGGGTGGAGCATTGTGGCACTCTGAATAAGAATGGCCCCCTCATATACTTGCATGCATGATTTCCAGTAGAGAAACTGTTTGGAAGGATTAGGAGGTGTGGCTTTATTGAAATAGCTGTCGTCTTGGGGGAGGTGTGTCACTGGGAGTGGGCTTCGAGGTTTCAAAAGCCCACGCCAGGTCCAGTCTCTCTCTTTTTCTCTGCTGCCTATGGATCAGGATGAAAAGTGCTTGGTTCCGAGGCCATGCCTGTCTGCTTGCTGCCATGCTCCCCACCATGATGATAATGGAATAGCCCTCTAAAACTGTAAATAATCCCCCCAATTAAATGTTTTATTTTCTAAGTATTGCCTTGGACATGGTGTCTTTTCACAGCAACAGAACACTGACTAAAACAGGCATTGATATTTATTGTGCCATTCTTCCTGATTGCAGATGCAATGTGACCAGCTGCTTAATGCACCTGACACCATGCATTTTGCAAAGGATAGGGCTTTTCCTGAATGAGATGTGGGTAGCTATAAGCCTTTTGTTAATAAGCTCAGCACATTGAGTTTCTAACTTGTTAATGTAATTTAGGTTTGCAATTTATTAGATTATAACTGGAAATTCAATATGTTCCAAGATATTGAGTATTTAAAACTTATTACTTGTGTATGGGTAAACTGATATTTCTGACTCCGATCCTCACCTATTTTCTGCAGCATCCTTGTCCCTTTGGTGCAGCCCTCCTGTAGTTCTGTCAGCTAGAACTGCTAGAACATTTCTTCAAACAAGTGCTGGTTAATAACTTATCTGAATATTCATTTCCACTTCAAATGAATTTGGATTTTGTTATAAAATCAGACCCTGCCTGCTGTTTTTTATATTTAGTCAAAAACAACTTTATTTCATTAAAAAATTCCTTTATTGTTGTTTTATGTGTATGAGTGTTTGCCTGCATGTATGTATATGTACAATTTGTGCGGTTCCCATAGAATCCAGAAGATGGCATCAGGGCTCCTGGACCGGGAGTTAGAGGATGTTGTGAGCCTCCAGGGTTGGGAACCAAACTTGAGTCCTCTGCAATAACAGCAAATGCTCTTAATAGCTGAGTCCTCTCTCCAAGGCCCACATGTGTGTGAGACTGTCAATGTTGGATAAAGTCGAGAGGGTCTTATCAGAAGAGTTGTTTTCATAGTACGAGAGAAGTGAGACAATAAAATGGCATACCTGGGTCCATTCGTTTGTCTGGGGATCGTAAGCCTCCACTATGTTCAGGTAGGTCTGCCCATCATAACCCCCAACAGCATACAGCTTGTCACCAAGTAAACAGACCCCCACTGCGTCTCTGCTGATGCTCATGGATGCCACTGCAGTCCACGTGTCTGTTTTGGGATCATATCTGAAAGAAAATTTTACAATGGGAGCTGACAACTGCTCTCGGAATATTTTGTGTAAAAACGTCTGTCCTTCAAGCCTTATCTGTGATATAAATATGCTGAACATATTTTAGAGAAAAAGATCATATTTTCCTAAAAACTTCTAACTTACGGTGCTATAGATCCATTTAGTAGATATAGCACCCTTAAGAGCTCAACATGAATATAAGAGTAAAACTGCTTCAAGGCTTCAGTGTCCCTGCTGAAAATGTGGGCAAAGCAATTGTTTTGGCCTTTTTGTTCTCTCTAAACTAGAACGGCTCAATGACGTCATTTAAAGGATTGATACTTCATGCTAACGGCCATGTTGCTTCTGATGTTTCTGGCATCAATACCCATCTTTTCATCGGTGGGACAAATCACATAAAATACTCCTGTATCTCCTTCCTGGATCATTGTATGTAACAAGCAGAGTCGGAATTACCTTCTCTCCACTACAGATGAGATGCAGCTGTAAATTAACCGCCTTCCACAACACCAGCTCTGCTTGTTATCCGAGACTGTTTGCTATCACCAGCAAGTCTGGACTTCGGTCTGAGCACCCCTCTTGTTGTTTACAGCTTACTAAGTAAATAACTCTAACCTCAAAAAAGTGGATCCGTTCACTGATTTCATATTCTCCTTTAAAGATTTATTTACATATTTATGTACATGGGTATTTGTCTGCATGTACAGCTACACACCAGAAGACACTGGACTGCAAGGGACTACAGTTATAGAAAGTTAAGAGCTGCCATGTGGGTGATGGGAATTGAACTCAGGACCTCTGGAAGAGAAGCCAGTGCTCTTAACCATTGAGCCATCTCTCCAGCACCTCATATTCCTGTTTAAAATCTAAAATTGTTACTAATGCTCCAGCACTCTGTGTGACCCTCACACAGTCTGTCCTCTCTCCAGGTATTCTCCCACCACTGTGCTCGCTGGCTACACAGTAGCCCTTCCTTTCCCATGTGAACCACATTCTTTTCTGTTTTGGAGTGTTCCCACATAATTCTTCCTGTAGAATGCATCAAATTCTCTCTTGTCCTTAAACTAAATAAAAAATATTATATGAAGACCCAGCCTGCCACCCAAATCTTCACTGCTAATAGGCCTCTACTTGACCTAAAAGCTGAGTTTCTGAAAACCAGCCTTAAAGACGTACAAGAACTTTTCATTTTATTTTATCGTTTTCTATTATTTCACTGTACATCAAAATGGGCCAGATATGTCGTTTTCCTTTCCACTTCTTATATGGCTTCCAGCCCCGAATTCATCCTTTCTGAGATTTCATCAAACTCCTTTACTTTAATGGTAAGGTTCAGAGTCCAGTACAAAATGGCTACACGATAAACATTTGTCTCAGTGTGCATTACGTGCTCAATCCCAATCCAAGTAGGTGGCTGTGGGAGGCAGGCGGAGAGACAGCCAGAGCAGAGAATCCACTGTTCACACTGCATGGGCTGGATGCTCAGAACAGACTTATTACTTTGTCTACAAGTGTTAGTTCTTTTGTTACTTGTTAATTTTCCTTCACAGAAATTACCTCTCCACACAGTCGGAAAGTCTGGAAGTCAAGTTGGATGTGGGAGCATCATGTCCTCCAATCGCATACAGCAGTCCATTCCAGGTTGTCACGCCTACGCCACCTCTCCTTTTTGACATCTGGGCACACGGTGTCCATTTATTAGTGTGAGGATCAAAGCACTCTACTGACTTGAGACAAGAACTCCCATCGCGGCCACCAACTGCATAAAGTCTGTAAAAAAGAGCAAACGGGATGACAGATGGGAAACAGCTGTGGTCAGGCTTACCACAAAAAGGTGTTTCCTGTGACAGTTCATTGAATTTAAGGTGCCATTGATGATGCAGCATGCTGAAGATAGGTGACATTAAAGAAGATATGCTACCATTAGATGGTTCCATCTGAAAAAATGATTGCCATTTCTCTGCCCATGAGGCACTTACAACAATACCACAAAGGACTTAACAGATGGGTCCTGAGGAAATAAGAGCTTAGGCATAAATAGGACAATATTTATCAATATTTTCTAAATTTCTTTTGCTTTGGTCTTTTGAGCCAGGGTCTCGCTTTGTAGTCTTGGCTGTCCTAGAACCCATTATGTAGAGCAAACTTGCTTCAATAACTCAAGAGTTCTGCGACTGCCTCCTGTGTGCTGGAACTAAGGATGTGTGCCACTCTACCCACAGTCTTGCTTTCCTTATGTCACAGTTCTACAAGGCCCTTTACAGTCTGCTTTAACCTTCCCTCCTCCCTCTTTCCGTGAATGATAGCGCAAAAGCAGTGAAACAAAGAAATTAATTAAAAACAACCAAGGGATTTATTTTATGGTGGAAGAAAGGGCTAAAAAGGTTTGTATTTAGTCCTTATGTAATTGAGAGCCATGAGACCTGTATAAATCTGTTTATTTACGGCAGGCAAAGGGTAAGCAAACCCTTTTCCTAAACCCATGGCAAGGTCACCAGTCTAGCACGGTAAGAAAGACGGGGCACAAAAGGGAAGATGATGGAGAAAAGTCTTCCGGGAAGCACCAAGATATCAGAGTATTTTAACTTTTAACTGTATGTATCAATTTCTCCATCTTCATCTATGAGGATATGCATATTCTTGTATGTGTGTATGTGGGCACACAGGTTTGTGGGTGCACATATAGGTGCATGTGTGTGCACGTGGAGCCTGAAGCTGATGTCAGGTATCCTCCTCCTCCACTGCTCTTTAATCTTATGCACCGAGGCAGGTTTCTCAATCAAACCCAGAGCTCCTGGATATGGCCAGCCTTGCTAGGCAGCTTGCTCTGGTGATGCCGTCTCTGTCTTTCCAGGCTGAAGTGACAGCTGGGCTGCAATGCCCATCTGGTACTTGTATGGCTTTCAGCTCTGGTCCTCATGCTTATTCCACAAGCACTTTAACCGTAAACATCTCCCCAACCCACCGCGTTACTTTAAAAAGAGCATATCATTTTAAAGGACTTTAAACCACCAGATTGTTGCTGTACAATTTAATATTGGATATTTTTATAAAAAATTAGAAATGTGTAGTCCTTGAACGTTAGAAAGAAAGCTCATCAATGAGCAATTAGGGCTTTTATGGACAGAAGTTATTGGAAAGGTTTCATTAGCTTGCTCGAAGTAGTCCTCCATACAATAATAAATGTATTTATTGTGACCGAAATAGAACTTCAAATATCTCCTTACTTTCCACTTAGTACAGCCACACCTACTGTGCTCCTGGGGGTGGACATAGTGGCAACAAAATTCCATTGGCGAGCCTGAGGGTCCCATCGCTCCACGGTATTCAGATAGCTCCAGCCATCATGCCCTCCTACCGCATACATGGGGCCTTCCAACACGGCCACGCCTACAAGCGAACAGCAAAGAGGGAAGAATTTGAGATGTTTTCAAAACTCATATTTTAATTAAAAGGTAAGTACAGTGAACCTGAAACATGCAAATGTAACCAATCACAAACCTAGGCTATAGCTACTGGTCTTCCTCAGGGCTTTTCTGAAGCAGACGGGGCTGAAACAACACACACTGCCATTACTATAACATCCTTCAATACCCAGTGCTTCATTCTTTCTCCTCTAGCACTTCAGATTCCTAGGTTTTACTGGAGTGGTTTCATACTATAGCCTACTGGTGTCACCATCAGGGAAAAGGGTCGGAAGAGCCTTTTGTTAATTTGGTCAGCAAACACCTCTTAAATTTCTACTAGGTTATAGGCACTCCATAGAACATAGAGGTAAAAGCCGTGTCCTTGTGATCAGTACTGTTTTAATCAGGAGACAGACAGGAAATACACATCAGCCATGTGCCAATTTAAACAATGGAGCAATGAAAGCAAGGGTAGAGAGAGCCAAGGAAGACCTGCACGATGAGATGACACATGAACAAAAGCATGGATGCAATCAGAAGACCGTGTACAGGGGAGGAGGTGAGGCATGCAACAGCGTGTGCAAGGTCTGAGGGTGCTTAATGTGGCTGGGGTACCCAAGTTGTCTATTTGGCTGAGCAGGTAACTGAAGGGGAGAGGAGAGAAGATGAGGAAGTCAGAAAAAATGCTTCTGGCCTTATCAGGCCTTTAGATTTTATTTTGAATGTGTGCAAGGATTTCTTCTTTGCTCTTGTTTTTTGAGATAGGATGTCATTATGTAAACGAGCTGCTCTCAAACTGATGCTCCTCCTTCCTCTGCTTCCCAAGTGTTGGAATTACCGGTGTGCACCACCACATCTGGTTAAGTAGATCTTGAGAAGAGGTGTGACATGATCATGGCCAAAACACCTCTGTAATTCAACCCAGCAACCATGGCCAAGTCAGATAAAATAGCTGTCATGCGTGTGTGACCCAAAACAACTATTATTTCACTTGTTATATAGTGTGTTATATATACTTGTTATATATAGTATTGAAGACTCACACAGACACACGTATGCAAAATATATATTCATATACACATATTTCAGCTTGTACATATTGCCAAGTTTAGAGAATATATCCAGTTTTACATATACAAAATATCATCCATCAAGGGCCTAGAAGGGCTCATTTTGTCTAACCTCTTGAATGTTGGCTCTGAAAAAAACAGTTTAGTAGTGAAAGCCCTTTTCCAAACTAAATCTTCATGTAATTTTCATATATGAAGAGATTTAAAATTTTCTTAATTAAGTTTATATTGTAAATTCAGATAGATAAAAATTATTAAGTAAATGTATTTTGAGGAAAACATTGGTGGAACAATTAACTTCTATGTGCTATAAGGATTTACTATAAATTAGAATTGTTTCTTTCCCTGTGGTGGTGAGATATATGAATGAATTACAATGGCCCTGGATTTTATGGTAAACCTAATTTTACAGGTTTCTTTCATTATTAAAATATATTTTCCAGGATGGAGGTATACCCCAGTTTCAGGATGCTTGCCTGAGCATACACACATCCCTGTGTTTGATCCCCAGAATGATAGTTTGTTTATTTTTTGAAACAGGGTATCTCTGTGTAGCCTTGACTATCCTGGAACTTGCTCTGTAGACCAGGCCGCCCTCACAGAGATCTGCCTGCCACTGTCTCCCGAGTGCTGGGATTAAACGTGAGCAAAACTACCTGTAAATGGGAGTTTCTCTGTCCAGCCCCGTCTGGTAGCTGCTTCTAAGTAATCACTCAGAGGCTTAATATTAATTATAAACTGCTTGGTCAAATAGCTTAGGCTTATTACTAACTAGCTCTTACCTTTGCATTCACCCATTTCTATTAACCTATGTTTTGTCACATGTCTCGTGGCTTTATCTGTGCTCGAATACATCTTGCTCCTCTGGTGGCTGGCTGGTATCTCCCCTGACTCCGCCCTCTTTACTTTCTGTATTCAGTTTAGTTTTGCTGCCTAGCCCTATTCTGCCTTGCTATAGGCCAAAGCAGCTTTTGTTATCAACCAATGAGAGCAACACATATTCACAGCATACAGAAGGGTTATCCCACAGCAACCACTGACAGGTTTGGAATATTGGTTTAATAAAAAGGCCTTGTGGCGGAATAAGGGCTCATCTTGCAGAAGCCCTGGCCCTCTGGTAGTTTCCTGAACCTCCCAGCATGCCAGTCTCTATTCCCAGACAGTTTTCACTTCTGGGTGCTAGCTTTGAGGACGGCCTTTACGTCTGTCTTTTATTACAAACTATCAGATTCTTTATGGAAGCCATTTCAAACCTTTCCCAAGCTGTGATAAGGTGAAAATATGGCCACAGACTCTTTGACTTTATGCATTTTACAGCATTTCCCTGTAGCTCCTCTGAGAGAGTGGGGATGCATTGCTTCACTTGGGAGTCTGGCCTTGACTGTGGCTTCTTTGGACCAGTGAGATGTTAGGAAACATGATGAAAGCACAGGCGTGAGAATCTGCACTGGGTGCTGCTTCCGGCTCTGTTTTTGATACCTTGTGATGCTGCCATGCTGGACAGGTAGATGAGACCGTCCTACAACATCCAGCCTACACAGACTGATGAACACCAGCAGTACCAGCGCCCATCCACAGGAGCCAAAGCCAAACTGACCAATCACAAACCCACGAGCTCTGTTAACAAGTCTTTGCATTATGCTTCTATGTTTTAGAGAGGTGACGGCACAGGCCCACAGGTTCAGCACTGGGGAGGCGGAGGCACAAGGATTAGTAATGCAAGGCTAGCCTCAGCTACATAGTGAATTTGAGGCCAGCCTGGACTCTATGAGACCCTGTTTCAAAACAGAACAAAACTGCAATAAGAAGCATCTAAGCTTTGGAGTGGTTTGTTATGCAGCAGAAGCTGGTGATACATATGCACGTCAAACCCCAATTTTATTTCTACATTCCTCCACTCTTCTCTAACAATTCTTCCTCCTGTTTCACCTGAGAAAATAGAGTTGCCTAAATTCATTTTTCCCTGTTCATGCACCATCAATTCCTTCAGGATGAAGAAAGTGCCTTTCTTTCTTTTCATTTCTGGGTGCTGGTTTGGTGGCAGCCTCTAGGCTGGTGCTCAGTGTGCTACACTGAGTACCGTATAACCTCCAGGAGCTAAACTCAACTTGCTTTCACTGCCCTTCACCTGGCTTCGGTAATGGCCTATCTAATTCCTTACTGCAGCTGTTTCAAACCTTTTCCAGGCTGTGATGAGTTGACAACATGGCCAGAGCCCCATTCTTATCCACAGTGTGACCCTGCAGACCCTGGGCATCTATAGAACAAGGGATACACACTACAGGCAACATTGTCTGCTCAGTGAGTTATCTGACAGGAGAGAAAGAGGGGCTGGAGAGATGGGTCAGCAGTTAGGAGCACTGGCTGCTCTCTGGGGGACTGGGGTTTAATTCGCAGGACCCATAAAGCAGCTCACAACCATTTGTAACTCTGGTTCCTGGGGTTCTGCATCTTGCACTGCATACAAGTAGTGTACATACATATATATGCAGGAAAACACCCAGACAAAAAAAGACAGAATGAAAAGAAATCTCTGTACTATGTTCAATTTTTTTGTGTGTGTGAATCCACTCACTTCTGCTTAAAAACCATAATACATATACATCTGTCATTATTGTTTTCCATATACATATGGAAATAGAAATGCTAGTTTTGACGAATATTTTAACTAGGCCACATACCATCCTCCTAACACAAAGCACGAATGTGAGGCATGGTTGTCAGCCCATCATGCTTCCTCAACCCCTTAGACCCCGTGCTTTCTGTTGTACCCATTGTTGCCACATTTATGTAAGTGCTTGTGTTTGGGCTTCTGCTTCTCAGGTATGAGAGATGCCTGGCAACAGTTGCTGACTGAGCCCACACACTGGTCTTCTGCCTGTTACAGATGGGAAAAATGTAGCGGCAACCTGGCTTTCTAAGTGGGTCTGCAGATACACTTACCAAGCCCATGCCTATGTGTGGACATAGGCGGCATCACACTCCAGGACTTTGTTTTGGGGTTGTAGCACTCTACAGTGTTCAAAGTCTTCAGTCCATCACGCCCTCCAACCACATACAGCTTGTCATCTAACACCGCGACACCGAACTGCAGTCTCCTCCCATTCATGTTTGCTACGGGCGTCCACATATTTGTACGGAGGTCATACTTCTCAATGCTTGTTGCTCCTTAACAGTAACAAAGAGAGTTATGGGACTACGAGCTCCACCGTGACTGTTACATATAGAGAAGCAGAATTTTGTTGTGTGCTATCAATGTATATTCCTGTGTGTGCACACACATGCTTGTGCACATGTGTGAGTGTGCATATGGCGTCAGAGGTTGATGTGTGGTGTCTTCCTCTATTCCTCTCCACCTTGTATCTCCAGAGGTGTCTCACTGAACCTGGAGCTCACTGTTTTGGTTAGGCTGGCTGACCTGGAGCTCACTGTTTTGGTTAGGCTGGATGGCTGACCTGGAGCTCACTGTTTTGGTTAGGCTGGATGGCTGAACCTGGAGCTCACTGTTTTGGTTAGGTTGGCTGGCTGACCTGAAACTCACTGCTTTGGTTAGGTTGGCTGGCTGAACCTGGAGCTCACTGTTTTGGTTAGGTTGGCTGGCTGACCTGGAACTCACTGCTTTGGTTAGGCTGGATGGCTGAACCTGGAGCTCACTGTTTTGGTTAGGTTGGCTNTTAGGCTGGCTGGCTGACCTGGAGCTCACTGTTTTGGTTAGGCTGGCTGGCTGATCTGGAGCTCACTGTTTTGGTTAGGCTGGCTGAACCTGGGCTCACTGTTTTGGTTAGGTTGGCTGGCTGAACCTGGAGCTCACTGTTTTGGTTAGGCTGGCTGAATCTGGAGCTCACTGTTTTGGTTAGGCTGGCTGGCTGATCTGGAGCTCACTGTTTTGGTTAGATTAGGTTGACCTACCTGTCTCTGCCTCCCTAGCGCTGGGGTTACACATGTGTGCCAGCTATGTATGTGGTTTCTTGGGGATCTACATTCAGGTCCTCATGCTTGTAAGGAGAATCACTACCAACAGAGCCATCTTCCTAGCCCCAAAGCATATAGGTTTTTATTAGCAATGATAGCAATACTTTTATTCTGTCCTATGAAGCCCCAGGAGTACGGCCGCTGCATACCCCCCATGACCTTCTCCCAGGCATCCTCCAGTAGTAAAAGGTCCAACAGGAAGGTTCTCTGTTCACAGAGGCTGAGAAGACACACAGAAGTGGGACGACATTCAGGGGAGTTTAGCACCATCGAAGCCAGAGAAACAAGAGTTTACAGCAGCCAGTTCCACTGACAATGTCAAACGCACCAAAAGGAACAAATAAAAAGTAAGCACAGGGTTGAGATGCATGGAGGTCACTGAGGAGACTTCTGAGGTCACTTTCGAGGGAGTTCCTTATTTGGGTGACTGACATGGTGAGGAAAAGCAGGCAGGGAGTGCCACAGAAGATTTCTCAGAAAAGTCTGGCCGTGTGCACACAGCGATTCCTAGGCAAAGGGAAGGAGGCTTTGTCTCCTGTTAATCTGGGACTGAGGGTTGGTTTACAGACGTAAAATGGAAAGGGTCTAGTTGAGAGGAAGGAAGCTGATGGCACAAGAGATAAAGGAGACAATTATTACGTGACATTCTGGAGGAAGGGGGAAAGAGCAGTAACAACAAAACACAGTGCATGGGGCTGACTCCCATAGAAGGGAGGGGCACCCAGAGAGGAGGAAGGACAAAGGTCATTTGGGAACTGGACTGTGGGTACTGATGGAGGTTACTGCCCAAAGGGTTTACCTCTGGAAAATTCTAGAACTCTTTGTTCTCTTCAAGATGTGGGACCAGTGGAGATTTAGGAAAACAAATGAAAGAAAGCGAAACAAACAAACAAGGGGAAAAAAACCCCACCAAAAATTAATTCCCAATTATGTAGAGTTTGAGTCCCTTTCTCGCTTTAAATTGCTAATTGACAGCCAGCTGTAGCCTTACAGAGACACCAGCACAGGGAACACTTACTCTGCAGGCTGTAGCATTGGACCATCGGAGCCACTGTTACTATTACAGTTTTGCTCTACACTTGGACACAATATGTTCTTAGAGTTACTGTTTAAATCTATCCTCTCATACCAATCTTCTCTTTCCATCTTTTTTTTTAAA
>LOJH01003305.1:0-39443 GCA_001685095.1 Ellobius talpinus | reverse complement strand
CCCATCTCCATTAATCTGTGCATCACCACAAGGTCGTGGCCTACCAGCAAAGTTACAGCGTCTATCTCCAGCAGCTCCATGGCTTCTCTCTGACTCTGCCCTCTTTCTTGCAGCATTGAGCCTAGCTTTTCCCACCTAACTAAGTTCTACCTTGCTATAGGCCAAGCCAGTTTCTTTATTCATTAACCAATAAAAGTAACACATAGAAGGATCTCCACATCAGAGCAAGACTCACATCTTTGGGCTCCCACTGTCTTCTCACTTCAAATGACCCAAACAACAAGAAAATCCCTCACAGGTGGCCCAGCTGCTTGGGTTTTCACTGATTCTAGATGTAGTCAAGTTGACAACCAAGGTCAACCATCACACACCATTACACTGTGACTTCACAGTCTTTCTGCTCTGATTCTCATTGCTATTTTTTTCAGTGTATCGCTTCTAGGTCTACACTTGTCCTTTTTCTCCCAGTTAGTGTCAGATTTTCCTCCTTTGCATGTTCATCTTTTGTTGTCTGCCCACAGTTGAGTTTTTCTTTATTACTTGATGTGCACTTTTCCAGAGAGCTGGCTCTTGCCTGATGAGCCAAAACAAGGACGTTTTGTTTTCCCTACTCTGCTCAGTGAGAGTGTGAACTATTCCAAACCTTGTTTGGTCTTAAATACTGCTTGGTACACTGCTCTCTGGTTAATTCCCCAACCTCAGGTGCACAGTCTGTTTTTAGCTAAAAAAAAGTTCTAGGGAAACCCTCCTTCAGCCCTCTGGAGCTCTTACTGTCTTTGCATTTCCCCTTTAACACTCTGTCCCATAATATGAATGTTTGTTTGCAAAACTCACTGTGACTGCCAGACTTTGCTATCCTGTGTCGTGACCTGGAAGTAGCTGGCAAGCAATGTTTCCTTTCTGAGGTATCAGTCACACCCTGCATTGCTATTGTCTGATGTTTGAAAACCAGTGTTTTGTATGTATGTTGTACTGTTTTGTTGTAGTTCGATGGAAAGTTAATTTTTAATACTTGGTCATTTGGTATGTCTTTAAAGTACATTTATTACATATTTCAAATGAGATTTATTTTATTTTTTGAGAGTCTTGCCTAGACCAGCCTTGACCTCTCAGTCCTGCCTCAGCCCTGAACCTAAGATTACATGTGTGTGCAATCATAAGATTACTTTTTATTTAGCAACTGTTTGAATCCTGACATGCTCAGATACAAATTTGAGCTTACAAAATAGATGTATGCAAACAGTGGCACCTGAAAATTAAAGGACAAACCACTTGGAAGAATAAAGGAGGTGTTGAATGTTGGGAAAAGGGCAGGGAAAGATGAGAGAAGAGTCAAGCTTTCCTCAGAGATCCTTGAAGATGCATGAAGAATGAGTGCAGGTTAGCTGAGTGAGAGGGTTTAGAGCATGGCATAGCAGGGATTGGTCATTTATTAGTTGTGATCAACAGTATGGATTGAGGGCGAGTTGTGGTTGACTCTATGACCTTGGTTTGCTGACTTAATGAAATAGATTGGAGAGTGTTTAGAGAATTCATACTTTTTTAAGCATACTTTTTTTTCCATACAAGATAGAGTTTCTCTGTGTAGTCCTGACTATCCTGGAACTCCCTCTATAGACTAGTGTGGCCTCGAACTCAGACACATCTGCCTCTGCATTGGAGTGCTAGGATTAAAGGTGTGCCCCCCCCAATACCTGGCTTAACAATACTTATTTTTATAATAACTATACTTAGTCTGTTTTGTGTTGCTGTAACAAGATACTTAAGTTATTTCTGGAGAGAATAGATTTATTTAGCTCACAGATTTAGAGACTCAAAGCCCCAGATTGAGTAGCTCCACTTTTTCAGCCTCTAGTCAAGGCTTTCTAGATAAATCATAACATAGTAGATGATATCATGGCCCAAGTTTGTGCTGGAGGAAGAGATTGAGTGGTGGGACTGGAAGCCGGACAGCTGGAAGGAGTGCTCATGGGTGCTTAATCTAGTCCCATGGGAGCCAGAACTGCCATGGAGCAACAATAATTTGTGAAGGCTGTGCCTCCAGGGCCTAGAGATCCCCAGAGCCTCAACTCTTTAATGTTCCACTATCTTTACCTTTCTCATGACCAACTCTAGGACGTGATCCTCTAGAGGCAGGCCATGTCCAAACCCTAGCAGAGATGCTTACTTGTAAATGTCTAGTAAAACATTTAGATAAGAGGATTTGAAACTGAAGCATAGGACGGAACTGAAACTCTAAATTAGGAACTTAATTGTGTTAAACCACAGATAAAGTATCTTTGGAAAACTAAAAAGGAACAGAACCAATGAGGACAAGGATTAAAGGAAAAAATAATATTGACGAAACTGGATCTTCTAAATGTGTGGCTTTAGAAGCAATCTGATTTATAGGTCTTGATTTTGAGAGCTAGTGAAGATCGTGAGTTGTGAGGTGTAATTACTGGTGGGAAGGTGTTTTACGCCTGAGTCCTCTGATTATTAAAAGTTCAAGTTACAGGTGGAGTTGAATTGAACAGTTCTTAAACTGGAGATGAAGTAGGAAGGCTTGAGAAGTTGTGGTTTTTTTAATCATTAAAAAATTTATGTGCATCTAGAAAAATATAAGATAACTATCCATGATAAAACCCCTATCTGTAGCCTGCTTACTATATGCATGTGTGTGTGTTTACGTTTACGCACACTCAGTTACAGATTTAACACTGGGTGGGATAATGCATGCATGCTGGAACTGGCTCTATTTTATTTGATAATTTTTTATCTTCTCATAAAATCAGATAGATGGTACTTTATAACATTAAAAAAAGTTCTTGTTATCCGTTTCTGGAACTGTTTTCAAGATGTTTCCTTTCCTAGGTTTGTGCAAATCATTTGCAGCATTCTGCAAATCTCCTTCCTCATCATTTTCCACATCTGGATAATAAGCAAATTTATTTAAATCAAGGAACTTATAGATTATTTTTAGTTTTTATTTCTGTTTCACTGACCAGTCTTGCACTATTTTTGTGAGTTTTATGGAAGCATGTATGCTGGGAGGTTTGAGCTGTGAAGTTGCAGGATCAGAGGTGTATATATTTGTTCAGCACCCTGCATCTCTGTTCTGAGTTCTTTATAGTTGTTTCTCTAATTGTTTTTATGTCTCTTTATGAATTTTGTGATTTTTTTCTTCTAGATATGTGTGCGCGGTTGTTTGTATTACGTCTGTTTTTCCTGATGCACATTGCTTTTGTGTTGTTCCTTAAGAGATTTGTTAGCAGTGTTTTTATTTCCTGTTTCTTCCCTGAGCTCTAGCTATTCCACTTCTAGCTGTTGTGTTCTGCTAGGCTTGTCTCTCAGCACTATCTTTTCAATTAAGTTCCCTCTTATTTCTTTACTGTGTTGTGATTCCTTGATTAGAATTCTTTGCTCATCCAGAATAGGGCATAAGCAGGTGTTAAGTGTGCAGCTTGTTATGACAGTATTTTATGGGAAGATGTTACATGTTTGCTTGGGCAGTTATAAACTAGAATAATCCTCTCTTGCTGTTTTTCTTTGTCCTCCACCTGTCTTTGCAGTTCCAAAGTTTTTGTTTTGTTTATTTTCCCCAGAAGAGTGCCATGTCATTCCATACGGATTCTCTTTTACATTGCACAGATATTCTTTTGGTAGGTATTTGACTTAAGTTAAATACAGAGCAGCATGTCTCTGTGCTCCTTGTCATGATGATAATGTGCTAAATCTCTGGAACTGTAAGCAAGTGCTCAATTAAATGCTTTCTTTTCTAAGAGTTGGCAGGGTCATGGTGTCTTTTCGCAGCAATAGAACAGTGACTAAGAGAGATGATGTGTGATATACACTCACCTCATTTTTATCTCTGTAGTGAAAGTATGGAAATAGAATATGAAATTAGCACTTTACTAAACTTTAGTCTTTTTAAAATCTGGGGAGGGGACTAGAATGAAGTTGTGCTGAAGTGACTGGCTTAGAAACCTCAAATAGGCATGCCTTGAAGAGACTCACTTAACTAACTGAAGATACTGAAACTTAACTTTTCTTATATACTTATTGCTTTAATTTTTTGTTTTTATTATTTAGAATTCAGTTCTCAGCTTCTAGGCTTTACTGTAATCAAATGTTTCCCCATGAGGCTTTGGGTCCAATAAGACCATTGTTTTCTCACTGTTCTTAGTGTGTGGCACGAGTAGACCTTAAATGAATGGACAGCATTCTGCACAGATGTAGCAGCTGGCTGGCTGCATAATGCTCTTAGTCGGTTGAAGTCCCCAGAAGTTTTTTTTTAATGAAAGCATCATTAAAAAGTTTAGTATTAGTTTGAGAACTTTGTGTGTGAGGTATGTAATTCTACCAATCCCTTTCTGAACTCTAGGCATTGGTGTACGCTCAAACTTCCAGATGAGGATTTTGGTTTTGTTTACCTGTAATTTTACAGTACATGTACAAATTTCACATTCTCACCTGTGTAGTGTTAAAACCTTCAATTGCAGGGGTAGTAATACTTGCAATGTTTAGTGTTGCTTCAGGGATAGATGAGTGGCTCTGGGCTACAGAAATGGATTCCTCCTTGTGACAGTGTATAGGTTTATAAATGTTTTCCCCACATAACACATATATGGTTGCTAAATGAGCTTTTAGGTCTCAGTACTTTTGTGCATATTTTTCTTTAAATGCATGCATTTGAAGAAATTCTTTAGTATAAAATGCTTGCTTGAATCATAAAAATGAGTAAATAAGTTGTTTTCTTTTCATATGTTTCCTTTAGGTGTTTTGTGAATTTACTCTTCAGCGATTGCATACTGCAGTAATACAATTATGGCGGCTTTCCAGCCTTTCAGGAGCAGTCACATAAAGAATAAAGCATCTGTCCGGAAAGTAAGTCCACGGTATTAGGTTCCTTTCAGTGAAGGTTAAAAAAATATGTTGGTTCTTTTCTAGTTTTTAAATGAAGCTCAACTTAACTTCTAACATTCAAATACTGCAAAGGCGAGCGTGTATGAAAACAGTGGTGTGAAGTCATGGTTGTAATGATGTTAGTCTATAGAATCTTGCTGCTCAGAGCACAATGCCTCCTCCCATTTCTGCACAGATATTTTCCATCTGGATTTTTTTTTAACTATCTTATATATCTTTATCACTACCTTAAAAGTGTATAAGAAATATTAACCACTCATTTATTCAGCATAATGCATTTGAGTGCCTATTGCATGTCAGGACTATGCTAGATGTTGAGTAATTCATGAGGTAGTGAAAAATTACTTTTCTTGTGTGTATGGTGCTGTGGATTGAACCCAAGGCCTTGAATGAGCAAATAAGTTGCTCTACCACTGAGCTGTATTCCTAGCCCCCTTCACATCCTATTCCTACCCTTCCACTTTTATTTTGATATACGGTCTTAGTTCACTAGCTAGGCTGACTTTGAAGTAGCTTTGTGTGCCAGACAGGCCTCAAGCTCGTCACCGCTCCTGCCTATCCTCCCAGGTAGCGAGGAGTGCAAGCCTGTGGCAACAGGCTTGGCCATTAGTTCTCATCGTTACTTACTCCTCCTAAACCAGTTTACTTAGTCTGCATTCCGACTTTGGGTTTTGTGTTTGCTATAACTAGAGGAAGAAGAAAAGAAAGGAGATTAGAGGATGCTGTCTGGTGAGTCAGTTCCTGGACTTCAGCCTCTTCTTATGACCCTGTTGACCTTGCCCGTGAACAAGATCTTTGAGTTCATTAAGGTGTTTTCCTTGCTGTTGTAATTATATTTTGATGACTCTTCTCTCTTTTGAGAATGTTTATTCATCTAAGGTGGGTGAGGATGGGTAAAGGCCTTTTAATTACCAATGTCAGCTTTCTGACCTTTATACTGTAAGATTGTCATATTCTATGGTAGCAAGTACATTGTTTACCCTCTCACATTTGGTATTTATTTGTATTTCTCTGAACTCAGGCTTTTACCTTGCGGTTTTATTTGTAGTGACTTCTGCCTAGAAATGCCATTTGCTCTAAGAATGTCATGAATTTATATTGATACTTCAAGCTCATATTTATATTTTTTTCTTGTTTATGTACACAGATTAGGGTGAAAACCTCCATTCATTAATGAAAATGAAACTGTACATATTGGCAGTTTTAAGGTCTACTGAATAGTTGGAAAAAAAACTCAGAACCATAAGCAACTCATGTATTTTCTACTTGGATTCACCTTCTGTTAGCATCTTGCCATATCCACTCTCTTCCCTGTGCATACCTTATGTTTCTCTTAGTAATTGTGTGGAAAATGCCCTTTGGACCTTGCTTTATGTGTTTTATTTATACTCCTAAGAAAACTGTTTGTCTGAAACTGCATCTGACATTTAGTCTGATGTATTCCCCCCAGTCTCAGATGCCCTCATAACTTCTTCCTGTTTCTTACCTAGGGTCTGCTCAAGGTTTCTCACATACTGCATTTGAGTATTTTTATTACCACCATTTTAGGCCATTTCAGTGGTGTAGATTTTTTTTCTCATGATACCACATGAGAAAAACAGCCAGTAAAACACCCCAAGTTAGTTTTCAGTGTACTTCTGTTCATCTGGAATACCTCAAAGGCTTTGTTTTCTTCTTTGCTATCAGGTTAGGAGAAGCATATCATTGATGTTTTCGAGGAAGAGGTCAGGATTGTAACCATCTGCTGTCTCTAGTATAAATGCAGAATAACTTTGATTAAGTGTTTAGTAAGGAAACTATGTCATGATAGTTTGAGAAATGTGTCTCCCCAAAGCTTTTAACCCAGTAGATTTAGGATACATTGATAATTCTTTCCAAATCAGTTAATTACATTGAGAGTTACAAAGGAGATTTTCTAATGGAATCAGTTTATCTATATTTGTCAACCAGTGATCATAGGTAAAGAAGCATGCTGTATAACTGAATGCAGGAGTTATGATGCATTATCATTTCTGTTCTTTTTAATGCTCTGATTATTTCAGGTTTAGCCAGCAGGGATTCCTGGCTGATACAGTGACTTCTGTGTTCTTTTGAAATTGCCCTATTAGTCTGTAAACACTTCCCTGTTGTCTGGCACAGTTAGATGATATAGCTTTTTTGTATGTTCTCTGTCTATGATCTGGAACCAGGCATTTTTTTGAGGCAGTCTGGTTATTTTAATTGATGATTGGTATTTAAAAACCAAAATCTGGGTATGGGATCTGCTCATTGCTACTTGGGGGTCATTGCTTCCAAGCCCCTTCAGTGGAAAAGGTTACATATATAAAGAAATATGGGCTCATGTTAATAGGTGAGATTGAAATTTAATGTTACATACTTTTTTCTTGAATAGTACTATCTCTTAAATTATAGATCTGTATTTAATAATTTTTTCATAGTTAACAGGTATTGGTTGACTTCATGTAAAATGTGAGGAGAAAAAGTGAATGGAATATAGTTTCCATGATTTGGCTCAATGGGTAGAAAAAATAAACATATGAGTATTATAATATGTTATGACATAGATCAAGTGACTTTAATCTGAAAACAGTACAGGAAAAAATTAGACTGAGGGATGGGGGAGATCTTCAGTCTTGGCATGGATAGCATTTCTTTCTGTAGGTCAGGATTGCAGAGTAAGGCATTCCCATAGACTAGAAGAGCAGTACGTACCTGGAGGCAGAGGGAAGTGGGTGCTGCCTTTCAGACTGACTCAGTGTCCTCTTCCTTCCTCGGGTCCTTTGCATTTGTGACAACTTTCTTTCCCAGACATGAGTCTCTTCTCTTATTTTCATCATCCAGCTGCCTTAAGACCTGGAAAATCTTATTTTTAGCTACTATTGTTTTCTTTGTCTCTAAAGGGAAGAATCATTGGTATTGATGTGCCATTCTAGTTCCTTTATCTCACACATTATATGAATTGTTTCTGTTATGCTAGTGACTTGGAAATAAAATACGCATTTTGTTAATTTTAGTGTAAGGAAAGTGTAAGTAAATCTGGAGCGTAAGACCTGTATAGTCTTCGAGTAACTTGACTTTTTTTCTTAGCTGACTGAGTCTATCAAGTAATATCAAAAAATGTCAAATGAATTAATTGAAGAATGAGTAACTCTGTAAAATTCAGTAACTTAGCTCTCTTCCATATCTTAGACTTTAAGTTGTCTTGTTTATTTATTCCCCAGAGCTTCAGTGAAGATGTGTTCCAGTCTGTAAAGTCTTTATTACAGAGTGAGAAAGAGCTGTGCAGTGTATCTGGAGGAGAGTGTTTAAACCAGGATGAACATTTCACTGAGGTTTGCACATGACTTTTTGAACCCTTTCCCAGTCAAGCACAGTATGTTTTCATGTACCTTTGTAGGACTGCAGGGTCTTAAAAAAAATTAGTACATAATCCTAACATAGGTATTGGGAGACTATTGGCTTCTTTGAGGGTGTGACCTGGTATGTTGACCATGCTCCAGTGCAGGCCTCATACCTAAGAGTATTTGGGCAACACAAATTGGACCTGATTTTTTTTTTAAAAGAGAACACAGAGTTGGGGGGAAAGGGGGTAGCAGTTAATCTGGAATAAGTTGGGGGTGAATATGATCAAAATTCTGGGTGAAATTCCTAAATAATTGATAAAAATGTGATTTAAAAATAAGTGTATGTTTTAAATCATAGCTAACATCATTGGCTGTTATCAGCCTGTTTGTAAGTGCAGAGGTCTTGCTGGCCTCTCCTTGGACAGGTAGAGCTAATTCAGTGGCTGCAACTTTTATACTAAGTTTTTTTATCCTGAAACATAAAAAATACACTTATTTCATGTAGTCACTTTTTTAGTTCTTTTCTTGACTGTTTCAGAGCTTTGATTTAAAGTATAAAGTAGGAAGTTTGTCTTTGGAATTAAGATACTTACCACTTGGGAATGGGATGAATGTTTATATATTTTATCTTTCTCATCTGTTTATCTGCAATAGCCCGTGTTTTCATCTTTGTTTGAATTTATTGTTATTAAAAGGAGTAATAATTTTTCTTTTGATTTTTGAGACATGGTTTCTCTGTGTAGTTTTGGAACCTATCCTGGCATTTGCTCTGTAGATCAGGTTGGCCTCGAACTCACAGAGATCTGCCTGTCTCTGCCTCCCAAGTGCTGGGATTACAGGTGTGCGCCACCATTGCCCAGCAAAAGAGTGATATTCTTTAAAACATCTGTATACCATCATCACATCCATACTACAAATTAAGAAATATGGTATTGGGAGCTAAGACTGTAGCTTGAGGATAGATCATTTTCTTAGCATGTACAGAGACTAGGTTTAGTATCTATGATCAAAAAAAAGCGATATTCGGTCTTCACAGCTGAAAATTGGTACATAGATTTAGAACTGTCCTTTTTGAAATGAGTTTTATTTTTTGGAGG
The DNA here is from genome assembly GCA_001685095.1 of Ellobius talpinus. Lineage (NCBI taxonomy): Eukaryota > Metazoa > Chordata > Mammalia > Rodentia > Cricetidae > Ellobius > Ellobius talpinus. The sequence goes on along the minus strand of LOJH01003305.1, from coordinate 30,097 downwards.
GGCATTTTCAAGATAGAGTTTCTCTGTGTAACAGTCCTGGAACTCATTTTGTAGACCTGACCAACCCTGCCTGGCTGAAATGAGGTTTCTAATAAACTTTGTTTTCTTGCTTGGTGGTGGGAGGTTCCTATTCCTGAGGGATTCTTTACCTGATGTTCCCTAGAAAAAAGAGTGAACCTGTTAGGTGAAGAGTGTTCTGCCACCTGAACCTCCCCATTGTCGACTAGCTAATTATGTCACTTGATTTATCCTCTTTGCCTCCCTCTTTCACTTTATCTTAGTAGGGCTGAGCCATTCTTAATTCACTCAGTTGTTGCCATGTGTGATAAGTCTCCTTGCCCTCCCACTCAGTTTTGGAGCTTGTATTCCCTGCTTGTTCACATGCTTGTTTCCAGGCTGTTCCTTCATGAGGTCTTCCCTGTCACCCAGAGGAGCAGACTCCCTTGGTATCTCCAGGACCCAATGACAGCTTTTTTTTTCTTTTGTGTTCAGCAAGAAAACTTGAAAGAATAGATTTCCGTCCCACTTTAGGGTATGGATATCTCAAATACCTGAGTTTTGTTTTGTTTTCTTTTTTTTTTTCCTGTTCCCAGTGTACTGGTTCATGTTCAGCCAAGTATTTCTGAATACCAAGTACTGTTGCAACTTGGCAGTGGCTGACTTAAAATTTTGTTGTTGTCATTTAAGTTTTCCTACAGGTATATATTATATATCACATCTATTTCCCTATACTGTAAACCCATACCTTCCCTGTCTACATCCCTTCTCTTCTGTTAATCCGTGTCTCTCTAGACAATTTTACTTCTCCTTTCATTTAATACATAAATGAGTATTTTTATGTGATTGTATAAAATCTAGGAACATAAATATCTGTTTGAAAAAAGGAAAGAAATAAGTACCTATGTTTTAGGGAGAGAAATTGTATTGCCTGGAAATGTTATGAAAAACAGGCTTCTATAGGTTAACAGTTCGCCAGATGCTGAGAGAGATGCCCAGAGGGTACCTAACACTCCACTGAATTAGTAGCCATAGTTCGTGAGAGTAAAGTGTCAGGGTAATTTTAGTTTCTGATTATCTTCTGAGTCTTCCAAAAGGAGTCAGGGTATCAGTGTAGTTTTACATCTTAACCGTCTCACTTCTCCCCAGTGCATTAATTGCTATTATTTAAATATTTCTAGAAACAGCACTTATTTGGTAGATAATTCACAGTTTTTTTTCCAAAAGGAAAGGTGCTAGTATGATGAGAAGGGCATAAATGTACATTTAAAAAATTGCTTTTCAGTCTATATTCTTTGTAGAAAAATTGGAGTACTGAGAATTAAAAAAAAAGTGAATGTTGTTTGTCCTGTGAGTTAGGAAGAAGAGAACAGAGGATAGCAGTGAGGAAAATAAGGTCATAGGAAACTTCCCAGTTAATCACTGCTAGCTAGTTTGGTACATTGCCTTTCAGTATTATTTTTCATGTTTATGTTTTTTTAAGAATAAGGAACAAATTATGTGCATATTATGTATTTTTGTAATTTGTTCTTTTTACTTAATAATATATTTCCTCATGCCATTAGAAAATGCAAAGAAATCTGATGTCTGTGACCTTGTGTTGGGAGTAGCTGGAGGGTGCTGAAGGGAGTATTGGGAGAATCACACCCAGTGATGAAGGAGCCTGGGGGATCTACACAAGGAAGGTCTCTCTGAGAAGGCTCCTGGAGGAAGAACTTGTAGGATGAAGAGGAGCCAGGCCTAGAAGTGCCTGAGGAAGAGAGTCATATCAAGGGATACAGCAGCGAGAGCCTTAAGCAGTCATGTACAGGACATATGTTAGGCCTAGAAAAGGGCTCCATGGGTTTGAATGAAAATGAGGGCAGCTTGAAGGCGTCCACTAAGAACAGTTGGAAGCATGGACAAGTGGCATGGCCGTGGGGATGAGGATGAGCAGGGATGCTGAGCTATGCTTTGAGGGTGCAGTTGAGTGAGTTTGCTAGGGAAGGCGGATGAGGGGTAGGGGTTTCAAGAGCTACAGTGTGATGGAAACCATATCATTGGAAGTACTACCTGTCCCATGTACTCAGCATGCTCTCCGTGCTTAATAACACTCTGAGACAAGACTTTAAAAGGTAAAGTAATGGAGATTTCTTTTTCTTTCTTTCTGTTTTTTTTTGATTCAGGTCACATTTCTGGGCTTTAATGAAGAAACAGATGCTGCTCATATACAGGTGTGGTCAATTTATTGAATTGGCAAACACTAGGAGACTACTTAAAATTTTTGGAGATTTGAAAAATTTAATGCTCAAAATTTACAATTTTAAGGTATCTTTTAAAGTTAAAAGATAAGGCTGAAGCTAGACATAGTGGTGCATGCTTTTATTTCCAGAACTCAGAAGGCAAAGGCAGGCTAATCTTTGAGTTCAGGGCCATCCTAGCACCAGGCTGTTCTGTATAATGTGTTCCAGGTCAGCCAGGGCTGCGCAATGAGTCCCTTCCCTTCACTCCGCACCCTCTCTCCCCCAAAACAAAAATGACATTTGAGATCAATATTTTGAGTGTGTTATGTAAATTTTCACTTTCATAATTTTTATTAAGGATTCTTTTGTTGTTATTTTTGAGACACAAAGTCTTGTTATATATCCTTGATCTGGCCTTGAACATGTAGAAATCCTGCTTCAGCCTCCCGTAGGTTGGGATAACAATTGTGTGCTATCATGCCTGGCTTTTTGCCGATAATTCTGCCATGGAAAGGAGCTTTAGGTTTGACTATCAAAATCATTTAGCTGATAGCTTTAAACCACAGGCCATTTTCTTGATTCTTTCCATCATATTGTATGTGACATTTGTATATTTTAATGAGTTTCATAATTTGACTTTAGCAGTAAAAATTATTGTATTTTTATTAAAGTAGAATTAAATATAAGAGATCAAGTTTGTAAAGTCTCAGTTTTTACACTTTTATAAATTAGTGCACATGTTTCTAGCCTGTTTCATTTAGGCATTTATAGAGGGATGGACATTTGAGGCCAGTAAAGGAAAGCTTGACAATTATACAAGTTACTGTAAATACAGTTCTTCCTCGTGCTGCTGTTAGAAATGGCAATTCTATATTAGTTCTTTCTGGTGGGTGGAACGAGCAAGCAGCCTTCCTCCGACAGGTCACAGTCTCTCTCCATACAACATACAGATAGATATATAACTGGATGTGCAAGACTGATGCAGGAATACCACTGTGAGTCCAGCTAGGGCTGCATAGTTCCAGACCAGCCTGAGCTACAGGGTGCAACTGTCTCAAAATCAAAACACAAAAAAACTTGTAAAGTGTTCTATTGGTCCTTAGGAGGTGCAGACAAGATCATATTTACAAAGCCGCTACTCTCTGTAGATCGAAGACTTGAATGAGTCTTGAGCTAGAAAAAAAAGTTACTAGAAAAAGGAGAGGAAGTGAAAAAGAAAGCTAGCTTTCCTTTAGCCTTCATAAATCTTTGAAGGCTTACTACAATACCTTCAGAAAAAATGGACTTGTATTTTACCGAGATAAAACTCAAGCTCTGAAGAAGGGTGTTCAGTAGCTTTCTGTATGAAAAACTAGTCACACCAAAGGATTTCTGGATGACAGTTGCTAGAAAACAATTAGATGTTAATGCCATAGATGTATGAGGAGCCCTGTTAAAATTGATTAGGTAGAGCAGCAGCAATGTGCTTGAAAACTATAAATCAGTACTAAATAGCCTTAGTTTCCTTTATTTTTGAGTTTGAAAAATGGCTCTCTGTAGATTAACTGTATATGTGAGCTGTTATGAAGCAGACAGTTTATTGACCAGTTTCATGGTTTTTTGATATGGACAGTGTGTGGACACCTTGACAGTGTTATTCTATAGTGTTAACTCATTGCTGTCACTGTTATTATTTAAAACTAGGATCTAGCTTCAGTTTCACTGGAACTTCCAGACCTTCTGAATTCACTCCATTTCTGCAGTCTAAGTGAAAATGAAATCATTTGTATGAAGGATGTCAGTAAATCGTCAGCTGTAAGCAGTAGTCCTCTAAATCAGGTAACTGACGGATCATTTCTAATCAGGTATTTCAGGGCAGGTTTTTACTATATTTGCTCATTAATAGTGAACTTTTAAGTGGTTGGAGCTTTTCTTGTTATTTTAATTCAGTCTCAAGAAAATGGTATTGATAAAAATCTAACAAAGCATTGCCAGCCCTGAAGGATAGAATAATTTTGATCGTGGCTTATAAACTAAATTCCCCCCTGTAAAGTTCTCTCAGCAGTATGCAAGCACATACTAATTTTCTAGTGAAATGTTACTCTTCAGATTTCTTTGTATAATGTGAGTGACTGCTCCTACTTCATGGCTACCCCATCTTTACATGTGTTCCACGCTGCATGTTCTAGCAAATGGACTTTCAGTTAACTTTCTGGTTAAAGATTTCTCCATGTAAAATGGACAATGATGTTATTTTCCTAAGACAGTCTTTAGTTCATAAGTATTTTTGATAATTTATGAAAGAAAAATGCTTTGCATTTTAGGAAGTATGATATTTAAAATTGTACAAATACGTTACAATTTGGAGAACTTACTCTAGCTTTAAAATGCTGTTTTGCTAATCTTGAGGTCTGATGATTAGAATTCTACCTTGTTTCCTTGATCATGTTGTTCACTCATATACTGGCTTTATTTGCTGGGATATAAAAGAGTGATTATCTGTTATATTTGGCTTCTCCTTTTTAAAAATAAATTCCTTATCAATGTTTGCATTTAAAAATCTGTGTGCATAGGGAAAACTAATAGCTTGTGTTCTTAATTAAAGCTATATGCATAATTGTAAGTTTTAATACTAGAGAAATATAAATTAAAAGATAAGAATAGTTCTTTTTTGGTACGAGGGAAGGTGACATGCTGGGAGCTATAGGAAAATGGAATAACAAGAAAAATAGATCCTGGATCTATTTTTAGATAGATCCATATTCCATATTTCCTATAGCTCTCAAGCATTCACAGTGTAGTGGGTGAGTTTGGTAAATGATTAAGTAAGACACATTACAAACATAGACACTAATATAGAAAAAAATAATTTCCCAAGAGGCTAGATTGACAGTAGGTTCTATGATATCTAAGGAGATAGAGAGGGAAGAATCTGAATACATGAGGGAAAAAAAGATTGTTAAGGAAAAAATAAAGTGAGATTTAAATAGAAATAAGTATACTTCTTTAGATAACTTTAGAAAAATTAAATACTTAAAATCATTAAACGTTGCAGAGTTAAGGGACCTTTCAGGATGCATGCTTTTCTTGCTCCCCCTCCCTCTGGCTTATTTCTAGGCTTCACTTCCAGGTAATATTTTATATTTAAACTTAAAACTGATTTTTATCATCTTTCATCTCTCCCAAGAGTCATCATTCTGGAATGCTTTGTGTCATGAGAGTGTCACCTACATCACCAGGACTCAGAATTGATTTTATCTTTAGTCTCCTAAGTAAATATGCTGCTGGTATAAGACACACCCTGGACACACACTTGCATCAGAAGCATCACCTTGAGACCGCTGACGAAGATGATGATGATGATACGAACCAGTCTGTGTCTTCTATAGAGGATGACTTTGTCACTGCTTTTGAGCAGTTAGAGGAGGAGGAGAGTGCAAAGCTATATAATGATGGTGTGTATCTTTTGCTGGACTTTTTCCTAGAAATAGATTGAAGTTGAAAGTTTGGTTTTGAAGTTTTAAAAAAGACTTAAAAGTTGAAATTTACTTTGAAGTTTGATCCAGTTTAAGCATTTTAATAGTTTTACTTATTACAGAAGAATTAATTTTTCTGTGATATTTAAGTTCATTATTAGCTACTTTTTAATTTGCTGTTTCTCTTCTTAGGTAGTATTGTTCAAGCCTTGTTTATCTCAGACCCTACTCTCTGGAACTTTGCCATATTCAAATGTCAAAACAGTTAGCTAGCAGTTACAAGTAATTTTTCTAACATAAATGACAATGTGCTGAGCATTCCATAGGTCATATATTTGAAGGCATTGGGTAAAATGGGATTGTTTTATTAAAAGGTACATTTGTTCCTGGGTGTTAGGGAGAATGAAATTTCTGTTTAATACTGTTGTATAGGAAACATTTATGATGTAAATATTTTGTGTTTTATGTCAGTTTCTTAAAACAAGTTTTTAAGAGTAACATAAGAACTTTATTTTTTTCCTGTTAGAAATAAATATTGCTACACTAAGGAGCCACTGTGATGCTGCCTCTCAAACTCCTTCTGGTCACCATTTAGAAACCCATGATTTTAAAGTGCTGGTCAGTTATGGACCACAGAGGTCATTGGCTAAGCCTTCATCTTCAGCACATGTTCTGGGACGCAAAGAAGCATTTTCTGTGAAAACATCGGTTACAACATCAATTTCAGAGCCTTGGACACAAAGAAGTCTCTACAGGTCACCCAGCGCTTCAGATAAAGGCAGGGACACACAGCAGATACTCCTTTCTCCTTCGCCTGCCAACTCCTCAGAGTCTGAGTGCTCCAGCCCTAGTCCTGTAATTTTTTTGGATGAAGAGGGATACCAAAAAAGTTTAAAAGCAAAACTTGAGCTGCCTGAAATCCCTGTGACAAAAGATGATGTAGAGGATTCAGATTCAGAAGTGAGCGAATTTTTTGATAGCTTTGATCAGTTTGATGAACTAGAGCAAACTTTAGAGACTTCTTGTCCATTTATGAAAGATCCTGGTATGGGGAAGCCATCACAGAAGGTAGGGCATAGACATGAGAAATCTTGTATGAATCCTCAGAAGTTCAAGTTTGAGTGTCCAGCTCTTCCAGCTAATGTTAGAAAGCCAACTCCACGAAAACCTGAGTCTCCATTTGGTCACCTGTGTGATGCTCCAGATTCCCCTCGTCCAGTGATGGCTTCAGAAGACAGTGGCTTGTTTAGCCCTATTCGAGCCTCTGCTTTTAGTCCTCCTGGAAGCTGTACTCCTGCTGAATGTTTTTGCCAAACGGATACTGGTAGAGATAGGATTCATGAAAATCAGGATCCTTTTTATTGTACTTATGAAGATTATGCAAATAATCTTTCATGTGAAGTACTAGGCTCAGTTCTTCATACTCAATGTGCAAATGCAATGTCAGATATTAATAGTATTAAAAGGGAAGAAAATTATACTGTAGCTTTTAAGCCTGGGAATTCTGATCAAAAAAATAAATGTAAAAATAAATCTTCAATGATTACAGACAGCGTTCAGAAGTTTGCAGCAGATCTTGTAGGAAAAAGCTTTAGCAGTGCATTCAAAGACTTACAGAAAGGAGTTTCTTCATATACCAATGCATTGTGCCACTTGGCTGTCAAATTGACATCATCTGTTTTTCAGATGGCATTTAATGAACTTAGAAGGCAGTGTGCATTTTCACTCAAAGAACGAGCCATTGGTAGCCTGGCTAGTTTTTTGGTGAGTGAAGCCTTATCAAATGCCTTGAAAGATTTACAGTACGTGAAAAAGCAGACGTTTACAAACACAGTCGCTAGGTTTGCCGCGGACCTTGCAGAAGAGCTTGTTTTTGAAGGCATCATGGAGGTGTGTCAGTTTTCATGTCCTCCGACACCTGCATCTCAACAGTGTCCATCATTTGACTTTGAAGACAAAGCCGTGAAGTCTTATGCCAAAGATTTGTCGGAATCTGTAATACAAGAAGCCTTCATAGAATTGTCACAGACAGACGTGACCTTCACAACGAAGGCAGCAGTTAATGTTTCTATGGGTAATGTCAAGTATGTGAGTGCAGAAAGTGTAGTGCCGCCTACACAGACCTTCACATTTTCCTCATCCCTTAGCAGTCAAGCAGTTATGACGACAAAACCAGTACAGGAACATAAGAAGGAATACACGGTGCAGCAGGCCTTGTTTTGTACTTCGGGAATTGTCACTTCTATACCAGTACCCTTGGCAGGTAGTGCCCTTCTCCCATATCACATTTCATCTACTTTGTATCAGTCCAAATCTCATCTATCATCAGAGGATAGTAAGGCAAATGGTGGTTCTACCCAAGACCATATCACCACAGAAAACAGTGAAGATGAAGTGGATTGTCTCAGAAATACCCTTCTACCTTCAGAACTCAACCCATGTAACCAGAAAGACTTCAAGCCAACCAATGGTGATACGGACATACAGAGTCCTTCAGAATTAACTAGTGGGCCTGTGATTATTAGCAACTTTTCTGCAGGAATGGTACATACAATAGTCAATGAGTCCTTAGAGTCCATGACAACCTTCAAAGCTACAAAACCTGTTGATGCACATGCAGATTATTTAACTAAAGCAAAGGGGAAAGCCTGTCCTCTTTCCCTTTGTGACCAAGCAGCACCACAACAGAGCAAAGCTAGCAATAAGGGCATATTTGCTGAGCAGTTATCGAAGTCTATTATTAAACATTCCCTGGATAAAAGCAAATCAATGCTTCCAAATATAGATAACAAAACAGTTAGTAAGGAACGCGTGCCTGTTCTTGGGGAAGAATTACAGTTAATATTGGAGGAATCTCCCAATGACTTTTCAGATCACTTACCTCATGGTTCACTCTTGATCCGAAACCATTGTGTTCCAGAATGTAAAGATTCTGTGGGTTTTGGATTCTCTTTAGAGACACTGCCACCTTGTCCAATGATGACAGGTCAGAAATCTGACTTGAAGGAACTTGTGAAGGATAAGCCAGTGAACAGGCATAATTTAAATAATACTGCACTTGAGCCTTTGTCTTTTGGACAGGAAAACTCTTTCCGTCACTCACATGCTTTATCATCTGCAGTGCTTACTTGTGTGGATGGTTTGCATGTAGAAGATAAACAGAAAATCAGAGACAGAAACATAATACCTGATACCCCTCCATCAACTCCTTTAGTACCATCTCAGACTAGTTCTGAATGGGACATCAAAAAGTTAACCAAAAAGCTCAAGGGGGAGTTAGCCAAAGAATTTGCACCTGCAACACCACCTTCTACCCCTCACAACTCCTCTGTTGGTAGTTTGTCTGAGAATGAGCAGAATACTATAGAAAAGGAAGAGTTCATGTTGAAACTCATGCGATCTCTTTCAGAAGAAGTTGAGAGCAGTGAAGGTGAAGAACACCCAGAAATGGATGTGAAGTCAGAGTACTCAGGGAAGAAAGTTCAGTTTGCAGAAGCATTAGCTACACACATCATTTCTCTTGCAACTGAAATGGCAGCCTCCCATTTAGATCATGAAAGTGCTCAAGAATCCAGGGTTCAAAACCCTCACTTAAATGTGCAGAGTCAAAGAAGTGTGCTATGTACTTCTCTGAATCATTTGGATGAAAACATACCGGCGTGCAGTTTTGCAAGTGATATGGTAGCTGATGTCATTGCAGAAGCCACGAAAATTGCAAAAACTAGAAGTTGTACTCTTTTCAGGCAGGAGAGGAACAGTTGTCATGTTGATGATGACCAGGGTAAAGGAGAGAAGCTGAATGTGGAGAATGTTGCACACCCGAGAGAAGTAGATCAGTTTGTTCTTTCCTTACCAAGTTGTACACCAGGTCTGACATACAGGTACCCCAGTTGTGAAAGTGTGACTGATGAATATGCAGGACATGTTATCCAAGTGCTTAAACAGGAAGGTGGCAATGATGAGCTAATCATGGACCAGTATGCCAGTAGACTGGCTTATCGATCTGTCAAGTCAGGATTGCAAGAAGCAGCTAAGACAGTAAAAATGAAGTGCAGTTCAAAAATGTTTTCACTGCACAATTCTCATGTGAAAATAAACAAGGAACTATTGATGTCCTCAAATAAAGAGCATCATCAGGAAGCAGATAAAAAAAGACAAAGAAAAAGAAATGGCAGCCATCTTTGCAAATACCAACCGTGTGAACAGATACAGGATCCATGTAGAAATGAACTTTCTGAACTACACAGTTTTTCAGCTTCTCTTGCTAGCATCATAACAAGAGATGTGAAGAAACAGCTGACAGCACCTACAGTTGACTTACCACAATCCTTAACAGAATCTTGTCTTTTTGAAAAATCTGGATGTATTGACAAGGGCAATAATATTGTTGAACCAGAATTTTCGAAGTCTCATCAACCATTGCCAAACCATGAATTCTGCCAGAATACAGGCAGTTTAAGTGGACATAGTCATGGGGAGAATATTCAAGCTGTAGAACAGTATGCCAGAAAAGTAGTAGATGACACTTTAGAGCTAAGTTTAGGACCTACAGTTTCCCACATTCCAGAGACCACAACATCAGTAGATAGAATCACTTATGCAGAAAAATTGTCACCTCTCCTGAATGGAGCTTGTAGATACTGTGACCTTAAGGAACACCATGGTTGTGCCAGAAGTCCCTCTCAGCCCCCTTTAAAGCAGTGTGTGTGTGCAAGTGCTAAGCCAGGCTCCCATTCGAAACTTAGTAGCATCCATCTGAAATCGAGAGTCTTTCATCTTGATGTGCCTCAGATTCATGTTAATCTTGATAAAAGGGCAGTGCTTGCAGAGAAGATAGTTGCTGAAGCTATTGAAAAAGCAGAGAGAGAGCTGAGCAATACCAGCCTGGCAGCTGATAGTGGCATTGGACAAGATGGCATTAGCTTTGTTGAGAGCCTTACCACAGAAATCATGGCATCAGCTGTGATAGATGCGGAGCATGTTGTTAGCAGGTAGGTTTCAAATCTTCGTTGGGGCCTTGTGATAAAATGCAAAGTTAACTTTTCCTCTCCATCCATTTGTGTATGGCTTCATATCTTGTGCATGGTTGTCATGTGAAGTATTTGTTTCCCAGTCCTTTTTGAGGGACAGTATCATCCATTTACAGGGCTGGAAGATGAATGGGAGAACAATGACCTCAAATTTATGGAGCTAAGAAGCAGGTAAAATCAAAGAAACAGGTGAATTTTATTCACAAATTTAGACTCGTATATTCACTACTCTGAGATTAACATCTGTTCTGTGGCAGAAGCAGCTTTCTACATGTGACCTTGGAATGCTTTCATTCTTCCTCCCCATCAGAGCAGTTTCATAAGAGGAAGCTAAGTGGAAGTTCCTAAGCCCTCACTCCAGGACCTGGCAAATAACTTTGCTATTCTTTCTTCAGAATATTCATTTTCTTCTTTAGACGTGGCTAATGATATGCCTTGAGTTCTTTCTGTAAGCTTGTTTTTATCCAGGCTGATATTTGCATAGACTTTGTACTTCTGCTCCTGTTTCTATTCTAGCACTTGTACCAGGCTTCCTAAGCACTTTTCAAAGTCCATGTGGTTGTATGGAGTTCTGTATCAGTTTTATAAAGTCAAAATGATTTAATGTTGAAGAATGATTGATTCAAATAGATTATTTGCTAGGATATTAACTGAATGGTTTCACTAATGTTCCTTTTCTCATAAATGTTTGATTAATGAAGGTAATCATAATAAAATATATAGTAGAATGTCACAAACCCATAATATTAGCTCACCAGGGTGCTATATGAATATCAAATAGGAAAGCATATTATAGAGGAATTTTAGAACAATAATATAGACTTTATTTTCAATTACTATGAGCCCATTTACCTAAGTCATTACAAACCCCTTTTTTAGCCTCCTCCTGTGGGTCATTTTCTTTTAGAAAAAATAAAAAGTGGTAGGTAAGAGGAAAATTTGTTAAATAAAATAAAGTTCTGGTGCAGGATGGCTATGTTTGGAATACTGAACTGAGTTGTTATATCTTAAATACAAAGTGAGAATTGCCCAAAAAGTGGAGAGGGCAGGGGCAGTTCAGGGCTTATTTTAGGTTTTAGGGCTATAAAAGAAATGAAAACAGATTTTATTTAAAAAAAAATCTGTGTTCTCTAAGAGCTTATATTATAGAAGACAAACAGCAGATAAATGAGTTGAACAAAGACAATAGGCATGCTAATGTGGTCAGGCAGATGCCCAGGAGGCCTCAACCGTGTATATATAAGGAGATCTACAGGAATGCTGAGAGTGGATGATAGAGTCTTCCCCAGGTAGGAGCATATCAATTGGTTATCCAACACCCAATGGTTAGCCCTGAAACATACAAGGAATATTATACAGACAAGCAGCTTGAATTTCTGTATTTAGAAATGTGTATGTCTGTCTATATACATACATGTATGTAACAATAAATGAAAAAAAGTCATGAATTTGAAAGATTATAAGGAGGGGTATATGAGAGGGGTTGGAGGAAGACAAGGGGAAGGGGATGTTGTAATTATAATTTAAAAGAAATATTTTAAAAATACATATTGCAAGTTCCTTAAGAAAAGGGAGTGTTGTTAGCAGAGATGAGCAAGAACTGTTGGGGCTGGCTTGCATTTTTAAATTGGGTAGCAGAGAAACAAAACTAATGGAGTAACACTTAAGCCAAGAACCAGAAATGAAGATAGAAAAAAATGATTGGGAATCTGGGGGTGCTGGGATCCGTGCGAAGGGTTGGAGTGCATGTGTGTGAGGCAGTGGAGACCTTGTGTTGAGTGACTTGGGGTATTGTAGGTGAGAAAGTGGACATCATGATTGCTCTGAAGCCAAAGGAAGGTTTGATCAGAAAACTGATAGTTTTTCTCTGCATACATAAAGCATCACTGTTGAGAACTGTGTTGAATACACACACACACAAACACACAGATGGGATAATTATAGTTGCTCTAAATGGGCTTTTTTATCATGTCATAAAAATATGAATGTCCCTTCTTTAAAAAAAAATTTTTTTTAAAGATAGGGTCTTACTATGTAGCCTTGGCTGACATAGAACTATGTAGACCAGGCTGGATTTGAACTCAAAGAGCTATTGTCTGCCTCCCAAGTGGTGTGATTAAAGGCCTGTGCCATCACTCCCTGCTAAGAGAGATGTTTATGATTCATGTTTTGAAGTGATTTGTCTAGTTTGAATATTGACAAAACTAGAATTTCAAATTTTTCTTGTTCTAAAAACCAGAAGGCATCTCCTTCGGATGCAAATGAAGGTACTATTTTTACAGGGCAGATGATGTGCTTAGACCTTGTAGTAAGGTGCACTTCTGAGATGTGTGAACTGCTCTAGACAGAATGTAGAGAATGATACCCAGGATGTCCCCGCATAGCAGTGTGGCTCTTGCTGTGCTGTTCTTCAGTCTCATTGTTTGCAGGTGCAGTGAAGTCTTCAGGGGATGTCGGTGTGACTTGGAATATAATTTCATAGAGTCATCTCTATCATTTTGCCTCCTCATCAGAATCTATGATGCTTCTGTTATTTTTAAAATTCTTACCATGTGCTCTTTTCTTAGTTCAAAAGAAATGGAAGATTTTCCGTCAACTGAGTCATTTGGCAGCCAACAGCTGAATCTCAGTGTTGGTGAGGACAGTACTGGTAGCTGGTCTAACTTAAGTTTTGAGGATGACCATCAAGATGAAAGCAGCAGTTTTCACCATCTCAGTGAAAGGTGACTCTGAGTTAATAACTAATTATGTGATAAAGGGCTTCAGACTTCAGCAGAGTGAGCAATGGGTTTACATTATTATTTGGAAATTGTCAATTTGGCAGTATGTTCATATTTCTAACATTTTATTATTCCCAGTGTGCCTTTTTGGTTTGGTTTTATTTTAATTCTTTTCGAGGGGATGGCTTTTGTGGTGTAGCTCAGTCTGGTCTTAAAGTGAAGTTTCTCCCTCAGCCTCTTGGGCTGGATTATATTATAGGCTGTGGGTTGTACTGTTCTGCCTGGCTCCTAAATGGTCGTGTCACATATTGAGTACAGTAGGGAGAGAGCATTTATTTTTTCTGTTACTCAGATGTTACTTCCCATGTTTATCTAATACTTAAATGATGGATTTTTATTACTAACTAGATTGAAAAATCATTGTTAATAGAATACGGGCAAAAAATTTACTTTTGTGTTTTTCTTTGTTTAGAGAATCATTTTTTTAAAGTAAAAGATAGGACTTGAGATCGTTCTCTCTTTTTTGTTTATAGTTGTGTGTTCTGTGCTACTATATTTTCTGTCTTTTCGTTTGCCTAATGACAGACTAATGGTAAAACTTTGGTTGTCTTTATGGTTTTATAATGGAACTGTATTTGAGGATATGTTGAAAAGATGGCTTAGTTTTATTTTCTTTAATGCACTGTAATTTGTGAAAGTTTGATACTGTTAAAATGAAAATGGGTAAGTAAATTACTTGAAAATGTTTAGAAACTACTTATTTTAGGTAATCATGACTTTGGTTACCTTGACAACACTTACTGATGCACAAGAAGTGAGTTGATGTTAAAAAACCAAAGTTCAGGTTTGTATAGATGATGACTTACGATTGACCAGCCGAGAGTAGGAAGTAAAGCTGCTTGTCACTGCAAACTAATGTGCTTACTAATTATTTTAATAATTAGGAATGATTAGAATTTTTAAGTTACATCTTGAAAATTTTAATCTGAAAAATATACTGTAATTTTGTTTTTGAATATGGTTGCTTTTTTCCCTCTGCAAACAACGCTTTGCTGCAGTTGTAGATAGAGTTGCCTCTTTGTTCTTTTGGCTAGGTGATAGAAGAAGGTAGAGCTGTGTGTGGCTTTGACTGGCCAGCCAGACAAGCGTACTGCTTAAATAAGCCCTCCTTACTCTAGCTTTCTTCTGAAGAAAGTATGTGCTGTTACCACCTGCTCACTGTGTGTAATGTAAGAAATAGAGACAATTGGTATAGCGATGTAATGAGCAAGGAATGGTTGAAACAGTCTCCCTACACCTTATCATTGCTTTGTACTATTCAGAAATACCAGAAGACCTCAATTTAGGTCTCTTCTTTTTTAAATTTTATCCAAACTGAGGAGTAGGAAAGTGTATTGTAGTTTTTGTTCTTGTTTTTTATAAATTGCATGTTAAGATTTGCCGTGAGATACTAATTTTATCATTTGTCATTCTAAAAATTCTGTTGCCTTTATCTAGAAAACAAATGTACTTTTAGAATGCTTCCATGATGTTTTGAGGACAATGAAAAGAATCCCTAAGCTGCAGTGGTGGAGCACACCTTTAATCCCAGAGCTTGGGAAGCAGAGGCAGGTGAATTTCTTTGAGTTCAAGGCCAGCCTGATCTACAGAGCAAATTCCAGGACAGCCTACACAGGAAAGGCTACACTGAGAAACGCTGTCTAGGAAAAAAAAAAACTCCCTAGTCTGCAGCCCTGCCAGTTACCCTCTATGGAATAGCAGTGACGGTGTCTTGTCCCCTCTGTGGTACTCCACTCCACAGGCGCTGTCTCAAGGAAACACAGGTGGTCTTCACTATTCGTTTTCTAGTTCAGCTCTGTTCTCTTCTCCCTCCAGCAGTAATGGTAACAGCAGTAGCTGGAGCAGTCTTGGTTTAGAAGGAGATTTGTATGAGGACAATTTATCCTTTCCAACATCAGACAGGTTGGTCCAGTTTAGAAACTTAAAAACTGATGAGTCTTTCACCAC
This sequence comes from Ellobius talpinus, assembly GCA_001685095.1. Lineage (NCBI taxonomy): Eukaryota > Metazoa > Chordata > Mammalia > Rodentia > Cricetidae > Ellobius > Ellobius talpinus. The sequence goes on along the minus strand of LOJH01003305.1, from coordinate 14,666 downwards.
TAATGCATGATGTCATGTTCTTAAGAGAATATGTATCAACCTGCTTTTCTCCTGAATTTTGACATAATTCTGCTCGATACATTTACATCTGATGAAAATTTCAACTAGCTAAAATATGACTGACATCTAATTGCAAAATGTGTGACTGTTTGCATGGGTTGCTCTGCTTGCTATTTTTCATTCTACCAATGATTTCATTAAAAAGAGCTTGCTTCCTACAGAATTTCTGTTGTTTTTTTGTTTTGCTTTCCTATGTAGTTTAATTTCATATATAATTAGTAGAAAATTGTTTTAAAACATTAAGTGGCATTAGTAGAAGCAGTAATACTTCATTATTCATGACATTCTGTGATATTCAAATAGTATATTGCTTAAAACCAAATTAGAATATTTCACCTTCATTTGAAGTTGCTTGGCTTTAAATGTCATGATAAAGAGAGGCTTCTATAGGCACTATGTGCAACCTGTATTTTAACATGAAATAATGTGAGAAGCAAAGCTTCATTCTGATTGTCATTTCCTTCCTTCTAAATGTCATAAGTCATATTGTAACATTTCATTCCTTACTACTTTTCTGAGAAGTGGTTTAATCCATTACTAATTAAGCCTTTTTTTTTTAACTGCTTCTGTTGTTTTCTTTGAAAAGTGATGGACCAGATGATAGAGATGACGATCAGGAGGATGGTGTGGAAGGTTAGTCACAGTTTGCTTCTCTAAGTCTTTGTTTGTGTAAGTCTTCATGGTTTGTATTTATGCCACTTGCACATGGGTTTTGGGTTGTTGGTATGAAACAAACAAATCACCCGTCTCAGAAATAAAAAGTTTGAGGAAGAAGCTTAGGATATGTTTTTCTTTCCAAAATTTAGGTCTAAAATCTTTAACGTTACAAAATTAATTTATTGTAATTACAGCATTTTATTTATTACTCTGTGTTTTAGTTACTTTTCTTGTGGCTGTGGCAAAGTGCTTTCAGAAAGGGAAGGATTTTCAGGCAGGGTGCATGGCAGTGGGAGCTGGTGGCTGGAGGAGGGCCAGACAGGAAGCCAGCAGGGGCAGAGGGGCTGTACTACTCAAAGGCTCACCCCTATGGACCTGCCTCTGTCAGGCCCCAAATAATAATGATTTCACAATGTCCCAAAACAGTGCCACTTACCTGGGGACCAGAAGTTCATTCAAACTGTATCTTTTATGCTTTCCTTCAAATTGATAACTTAGAATTGGTATTTTTCTCATTTCCGTGAGCTGAAAAGTAAACATGGAAAGACACTTTAAATGTTCCCCTCCCTTCTCTCTCTTCTAATTCTGTACTCACATATACACATATTTGAAGGAGTAATCCTTTCTTCAGTGAATAGAGTTCTTACTATGCCAGCATTAGGTATCATTGACTCTAGAATTTTGAACATGATTTGTGATCTTAATTCATATACTAAAATATCCAAGTGAGCCTAGAGACTTCACTCACATCAAACCTGTTTACATTGTGTTCAAATAGTTTTTGGATGCCCTCCTCATATCTTACTTTCTTAAAGTATAAAAATGATAATAGTTTCTATAAAACAGCACATCTGAATTAAAAATATTGTTTAATATAATTATTAATATTTTTGAACTAGTGGATTTTTTTGTTTCTTTAGAAATAAGAAAACTGAAGGCTCAAGATGGCTTTGTGTGTTCTATATTGGGAGTACAACCCTATACCCTCATGCCACAAATGTAGGCACACTGAGACCCTGACAAATGCTCCCGAGGATTTCTTGAGTAGAGGGTATAACCCCTGAGTTTCCAACCAGTTTGTCCACAGTGCTCTTGTTCAGGGAAGTTGCATAATAGTTGTTAAGCCAAAATTCTCAGATTTAAGATCACTGCTATTTAAAAATTTTTAAATTACATTTATTTGTTTTGTATGATGCACATGCACGTGCATGCATAGCTGTGAACACTTGACTGTTCATGCTTCTCATGTGGAGTCAGTTCTCTCCTATCACGTGGGACTTAGGATTCAAACTCAGGCCGTCAAACTTGGCAGAAATGCCGTTACCAGCTGAGCCATCCAACTAACCCAGATTATTAATAAAGTTTTATCTTTATTTTATGCAAATGGATGTTTTGCCTACATCTGTCTGTATAGTACTCAAGAAGGCTAGAAGAGAGCATCAGATTTCCCTGAAACGAGTTCAAACAGTTAAGAGCTACCATGTGGGGTGCTGGGTGTCAAATCTGGCTCCTCTGCAAGAGCAGCCAGTGCTCTTAGCTACTAAGTCATCTTTCAAGCCCTTATTATAATTTTTAGAATTTGTAATAATCTAGGTAATATTTGCTTCACTTTTGATCATTAATATGTTGGCCTTTAAAAGTCATATACTTCTCCCTAATAACTCTCATGGATATAATTATTTCAAAGACTATCCATGAACATATGCATGCCATGTTATTACTGTTATTATTATTTGTTATTACCTAGTTTTTACTTAACTAACTTTGCTGAGGAATGATAAAGAAAAGAGATGCAAGTTAATATGAATAAAATAATTCATTAAAAGAATTTATCAGTGGGCCTGAGAATTTTTTATGTTAATAAGTAGAAACCAGGAGGTTAATTATATGCAGTTGTGTTATTCCTCAGCTCTTGACATCATAGGCATCTCTCATATATGAAGTTACATCAAGCTTCTAAATTTGTTCCATTAGAAGACAGATTGGTTTAGATTTACAGCATCAAAATTAGGGGATTCCTACAACAACAGATACCTGCTTTTTAAACCTTTTAAACCTCCTTCCCTTCTTTCCTGTTAATTTATTTTGGCTAGGAGGCATCAGCCCTAACCTCTGTTGAAGTTCCCCATCAGGTGGGCAGCCAAGGAAACCCTAGCAGTGTAGAGAACCATTAAGTGACTAGCTACCAATCCCAGAAACACTGCAGGCTTTACTAAGGGCCTTAGACACTATGTCTTGTTCCATAGTATATCAGACCTCCTTTAAAACAAACAGACGAACCGTTTCCTAAATTAGTTCTTGATGTTTAGCATGTGAAATCACAGATGGATTTCGTGTGTTTTCTGAATATATTTCACCCTTTCCTCTTACTCATCCTCATCTCTCATTGTCCCTCGCTCCCTGTGGTCCTCTTGTGGTCCTTCTAACATGTGATCTTCCCTTCTGTTCATGCCACACGACTCCCATTACCCCTGCTTCCCTCCCCCTTAAGATTCTTTTTCCTTGCCTCTCAGGAGTCTTCATTCTACCTCATGACTCATACAGATACACACATGTGCATGTATGTATACATGTACGTATTTTAAATGTTGATTCTGCATAGGAAAGGAAACATACACTAGACATCCTCTTGATTGAGACTAACTGGCACAAAGGAAGAAAAGATAAATTTCTGAGAATACTGTGAATTAACAATAAAGGGTCAACACAAATTATAAAAATGATTAGTAGTGGTCTAGAGTTCTGTATGACAGAAAAATGTCCATCAACATCAACATCTCCAGCATTAGTACAAACTGGTGTGTGGACTGTCAGTATGCCCTTGATGCTTCTTGTACTCAGTCATCCTGAAGCAGGAATATCCAACATGGTGTTGGTTCCATCAGCCAGCTAGGCTACCTCCTCTGGATTGAAAGCATCATTCTCATTAACAAGAAGAAAAAATATTGAGAGCCCTGTCTTTTGTATTCTATTTAAATTCATTTCAAACAATATTTTACATTTGTTCCATCAGTAAATAATCAATGTTATTCCTTTGTTTTAAGCATTATTTTGTCCTTAAGAAATGCTTTATTTGGCATTATGGTATAGCTAAGGAAAGCATTCACTGGAATCTTTAAATTGAAACCAGAGTTTTGAAAGTTGAGTTGATGAATTTCACTTCATATTGTTTAAATTTATTGTTAGATTTGCAACAGAGTGGAAAGACTATGCTAATCGTGAACATTGACATGGAACCAGGAGCAGTAGATCCGCAACTAAGGATTATTCTTCAGTGGCTTGTTGCCTCTGAGGCTGAAGTTGAAGAACTTTATTTTCATGACTCTTCAAAGAAGGAATTTATATTAGTAAGTACCTCCCTTCTAGAGTGGTTGTAAGGAAATAGTAACACTATGTAATAATCTTACTATATTGTTGGTTAGCAAAATGCTTGCTGACTGCACAATATTAACACGTAGACCATGGAATCTCACAGTTGGGATTCAGAAGTCAGCCCTGCCGCTTTCCAGTCAGTGTAACCTTGGAGAGGGGAGTCAGTGAATGCCTCAGTTTTCTCAGTTGCATTGTGGGATTAGAGGATACACATTTACCTTGCAGGTTTATGAGGATTAATTATAATACTCTAAAAAGAAGTGTTTGATCTAATACTCTAACCCTAAAATTTAAATGTCAGTAATAAGCAGCTAATATATTCTTTATAAAAGATCCAGCTATTCTATTTTACTGATTCATAATTGTACCTAATTAATTAGGTCTTTCTTATCCCATGCAAATGGAAGGCTGGTATAATGAAAAACCAGTAACAGAGTAGATAAGATACTTTTCTTGAGTATTTTTAATATGTACCAAGCATTGTGTTAATAGGGATTTTCAGTTTGTAGTTTTATGAGTGTTTCTCCCCTGGTTTTCCTTATGAAAATTTATATTAATCTTACCATAGGCTATAAAACAGTCCAGGGAATAACCAATTTAGATCTATCAATAAAGACAGAAAAGGAAAACCCAAGTTACTCTTAGTTTCTGGTTCAGAAGATGACAGTATTGTTGGAAGATGTCTGAAAGATGGGAACAGTCTGACATTGACTTTTCCTTAGACTGGGGTTTATTAGCATGAAGCATCTGTTGTAGGAGGAGAAAATAGTCTGGGAGGAGATGCTGAAGACATGAATTGTCAAGTGGAAGTGTGGGTCAGGGAGCTGTTAGAACTGAGATCTGAGGTTGACAGGTGGTTGTCAGAGGAGGAGGCCTTGCCTTCTTATGACCTAACCCAGGGATCTTTGCCTGACTGAGTCAAGTCCAGTGCTCGGTTGTGATGGCAAGGTTTGTTACGCTTGTGGCTTATTTTAACCATATGGCTGATTTTAAATAATGACTCTCAGAGACCATATCTTGCTAGGACAGGGCTACTGTTTTATATCTGTAGATATTACATTTATATATTATATAACTAAATATGTATATAACTACACACACACACATATATAGCTTCACAGGGCTACTGGGGATATATGAAACAGTTAAGAAGCAAGTTCAGATTATGTTTGGTGGCATGAGAATAAAAGAAATTAGTAGAAATACTGTATGTCTTTCTGGGTCATATATTTAATTTTGATATTTTCACTATTAAATAGAACAAACAGTACTACCTTGAGGATAAATGGAAGATGACATACAATTGTGTCAAGAAGATATAAACATTTATATAAGTGACAAAAGAGAAGCTAGAGTAAAGATTTATCCTGAGACACTGTCGTCAGAGTGAGAAGACAGTGTGTGTGGAAGGAAACACTTGCAGTTGTGTATCTGGTAATGTTCTTAGCCCTAACACATATAAAAACTCCTTCATCTTAAAAATAGAAGGACACCTGTCTATCTGAAAAATGGACTAAGAGTTATTATTGCATTTCTTAGTTAGGGTTTCTGTCGCTGTGATGAAGCACCATGACCAAACGCAGGTTGGGGAAGAAAGGGTTTATTTGGCTTACACTTCCATACTGCTGTTCACTATTGAAGAAAGTCAGGACAGGCACTCAAGCAGGGCAGGATTCTGGAGACAGGAGCTGATGCAGAAGCCGTGGAGGGGCGCTGCTTACTGGATTGCTTCTCTTGGCTTGCTCAGTCTGCTTTCTTATGGAACCCAGGACCACCAGCCCAGGAATGACCCCACCCACCATGGATGGGCCCTCCCCCATTGATCACTAATTGAAAAAATGCCTTACAGCTGGATCTCACAGAGGCACTCCACAGCTGAGGCTTCTTCTCTGAAAGGTCTAGTGTGTGTCAAGGTGACACACAGTCTGCCAGTACACTGCACATCTTTGAAATATAAAAACATTAGGAAAATATAAATCAAAACCACTGCATTCTTCACCCTCAACAGGGTAACTGTCATGGTGGGTACTGCCAGGTGTAGGAGGATGTGGAAATACTGCAGCCTTCCTACAGTTATTAGAATCTACAATGGTGAAGCTGTTGTGGAGAACATCTGACAGATCCCCAAAATGCCAAGTATAATATTGCTATGTTACCCAGCATTCCACTGATTGGTGGTGTGCACCTGAGGGACATAAAAAACAAAAACCTGTATAGAAATATCCATGGCAACATTATTCATAGTAGGTATGAAGAATGTGTTATAGGCCTCTAATCCCAGAACTCTGTAAGTAGAGGCAGGAGGATTACTGTGTGTTTAAGGCTACCCTGGGTTAAATAGGGGGAGTTCTGGCAAAGTTAGGGATACATAGAAAGACCCTGTCTCAAACAAACAAACCAGAACAAAACAAAGAGAATTCTCCACGTATTCATCAGCTAATGAATGGAGAAGGAGCTTTGTTGGCTCGTATAAAGTAGTAAAAAGTGCTACGCCGTGGTAAACCCTCAAAGTAACTCTGCTAAGCAGAAGACCATACAGAGTGCACAGCTCCATTTCTGTGAGATGCCCCCAAGCAGGCAAACCTATAAGGCACAAAGTAGATGAGTGCTCTATCTGAAGGTGCTGGGGAAGATGGAGAGGGGCTTCTGATGGAGAGGGCGCCTTCTTGTGTGAAGAGAGCATTCCAGTATTGGTTGTGTGGTAGTTGTCTTCAATTCATTCATATACCAAAAAACCATTGCTTATGAATTATATCAAAAAGCTGTTTTTAGAAAAAGAACATTAGTAAAATAGTTTTTCAGAATTTATTTTGCCGATCTTTTTAAACCTAAGAATTCTTACAGAGTTGAGTAGACAGAAAAGTAAGTAAGGCCGTGTTCTGTTTTGCTGTGGTAGAGTTTCTTTAAACCCATTTACTCTTTTGCTTGCTTTTTTGTTGAAGCACTACATTTCTTAACTTAGGAAGCTATGGTTCCGTTGAGGCTGGAATGTTTTCCGGAATACAAACCACACTATATGTTGTGGAAAGAAAATCCACATCCTTTTATTAAGCTTAACATTGTCGTTATTATTCTGTTCCTATTTGAGGGTGTGGCAGATGTATTTAGTTAGGTGCAGAATTTCCTGCAGACGGTTTGACTGCACTCCCACACAGACTCTCCACTCCAGGATTTGTGTTCTGTTTCTAGCAATCCTGAGGTGCCATTCTGTGGAGACATGCTAATAAAGGGCAAGAAAGGAAAATGTTCAGTTTGGGTAAAGGGGTGGTGGTTGAGGGGACATCTTATAACTGGGAAAGAATATTTCATTGTCAACAGCAGGGTTCCCAGTTTTGTCTGAAGATAAAAATGAAAAATCATTTTTAAAACATTTTCTGTTGATGTGCGATGATGTCTGTTAATCCTTCTTCCTTAGCTTTGGAAACAATTGAAAGAGAAAGGATGGAGAGTAGGAGATGTCCTGCAGGCCGTGCTTAAATACTACGAAGTGCTGGAAGGAACTTCAAGTGAGGAGAGATGCAAGTCCCTCTTCGATTGGCTTTTGGAAAATGCCTAGGTCAAACTCCAGACCAGTATATTTTATTGTTTGTTTTCGGAAGTAAAGAAACTGATGTTTAGGATATTTACAATAAAATTAAAATGCAGAATATTAACATTTTAATTGAATTGAGAGGAAAGTAAGAAGCCTTTTAAATGCTTTCTGTCATCACACTGTATATAGTTCATACTTTTGTAATCTTTGTCAGAATATTCTCTTATTCTTCTGTACATGTCTTTGTGTTGTGATGCTGAGAAATCTCTGTGAAGGAGGATCTAATCCTGAGGCTGGGGGCGTTGCCCAACAGCCTTTGTTTGGATCTACTTAGTGCTGCTGTAACAGGGCTGAGGCGACTGGCCTGGTCCAAGTGATGATTTTGTTCCTTTGGAAGCAAGTGGCATCTGACGATAATTCATGTGACATCAAGGAAGAAATCAGAGGCTGATATTTTGTTGTGTGTTTATTTCTGATAAGTTTGTAATCTTTATGTACTGTTCTTCTAGATCAGTTTATTTCCATAGTTCAGCTATTGGTACATCTAGATGTCCCCAGACATTTAATTCGTTAGCATACACATAGTGATTTAGGATTCTGTGAACACCGTGAGTGAGTTTCCTTAGCCTTCCATCAAGTGATGTTATTTGCTACTGCTGCCTATCATCCTGGAATGAGAAGGGAGAGGGGGAGAGGTGTTGTGAGAGTGTGTGCAAGAATAAACTTGAACCTCTCCACTCGTTTATTTTCTTTCACTTTAGTGTTTTCTCAGTTAGAAACCCACTGTTAACATTAAATAAAATGTCTAAATATTGTGCAGTAAGAATTTTGTCTTTTTGATTTATTCCACAAATGAAAATTCAGGTTGTAAAACACATTGAAATTTTAATAATTAATGTGGAAATATACTCAGAGAAGCCTAATAATGATCTTCAGTTTTGGGTTTTTGAAGAAGAAGAAAAAGTCCCCACTTCCCCAAGAATAATTTTCTCTTAGCATAATAGGCACCCTCCCTGCACAGCGGACCTGACTGTTCTGTGATGTTACCATACATCGTCTTTAGCCTCCACATTCCCTACTGTGGTCTGAGGAAAAGCAAGTTGATGTGAGTGAGATGACCCAGGCTCTTTCTCAGGTGTGTCTGTGATGTGCAGATGTTGCACACATTTCCTCCACTAATGGAGTCTGGAATCAAGGGTAAATCAGTTTTTGTGGGGCTGTTGATTTTTCTCTTTTATTCCTGCCCTCCCCAAGCTCTGACTTTCCTAGAAGCTGAGATGAATAGGAGACAGCACCTACCAGGCGCTTAGATGGACCTGAATTAGTAATTATGGTGGAGAAGTGTATTGTACAGAGAAAGCCTCACTTTTGCTTTACCTCCAGAACTACATTATAAACTCTAGCTTTTCTCAGTTTAACATAGAAACACAAGGCCAGCCTTAAACATATATTTTTCTGTTTTCTCAAATATTTTTCAGTTTTGGAAAGTGCAGGGAAATATATCCAGGTGTGCTTTTGTGCAGTTGTGGGCTTATACTGTACTTGTACAAGGAAATGTCATACTGCACTTATGTAATTTGGGTGTATGTATTGGTTAGATTAACAGCAAAACTGAGTTCTAAATTTCTTTGAAGTGGAAATGGCTATATATTGGTTTTATAAAACGGAAACTGCTTTAGGCTTATTTATGTTAATGGTATAATCATTTGAGGCAAGCTTCCCCTTATGTTCCTGTTTCTTTGGCATTTTGATGAAGCTGCTCTATACCCAGTGTTCTTTATTTAAATGCTACCTGCTGACTACAGTCAGAGGCGTTGGCCTGAGTTGTAACAATAATAGTAGGACTCACATTGTGTCAGTTCTGTGCCGGAACATGGAAAATGTTAGAAGTATTGGCAGGGCGAGCAGAAGTGTGGGTTGTTTTCCTACAGAAAGTGTTTGCATGTTGAGCAGTGCCACGGACCAGGTGCAGTGTAAAGCAAGCTGTTTTGAAGCATTCTGTGGTTTCCCCAGACTTGCTCCATCCGTTTGCGTGTTCAGTCTTCGGAGCACCTCTGTTGAGGTAGCTCCATCTCACAGATCTCTTGACATATTTGTACTGGAACATTGTATACTGACTGCCATTACGTACACTTTGCTCCTAATGAAATACATTTTACTGGAAAATGTTAAACTTGGGATGTGCAGTGAGCTGATTCTTGGTTTTTTTAAAGGCGTGTTGTGATGGACAGAAAGAAAGTGAGAGACCCCTGCTGAGGAGCTTCTGGACCGATCTCACACTGAAATAGCAAGCGCATTTGTTTGCGTCCATCTTTGCCTAAGTTGACTTTAAATGACATTTGTATTTTATATGTTATTAATGTTGATTTTGTAAAGTATCTCCTGAGAAATGTCACCAGAAAACCACAGAAGAAATGGTAATAGAGATGGGCTGGCTCTTTGTGATGTAAAGCTGACTTTACAGCAGCCTTCAGTGACCACATATAATGTCTTTGTACTTTGAGAAATGATGTTTAATGTGAATCAGTTCAGTTCATACTACTATAATTCTGCTTAGCAAAGGGTTTCTGTTGCTGGTAGGAGGTTTACGTATTAAATGCACTGGGTAGAGAGTAAAGAAACTTGACCCATTTGACAGCCGGCAGCTTTGACAGTGGTGGTACATGTTCTCCATCGTTGAATCCAGAGCCATGCGACTGCCTACTATTTCTCCACAACCACTATCACTAGTTTCTAATTATTATTTTGTAATTTTTCAGAGAAATCTTTACACAGAGTTTAAATATGCTGAGTCCACACACGGGTAGGGAAAATGCTTTCCATTTAAAACCCTGTCTGCCTGCCACCAGCACTCAAGAAGTAGAGAGTGTCTGAGAATTGGAAGGGCCGTACTCAAGCGAAGTGCGCTTTTCTCATTGTCAGCACAGCCCTGTAGGCATCCCTTGTTTACTGTGTGCCTGCTCTGCACAGGCAGGCGCGGTGCTGGTCACTCCTGCCACTTTATTTATTTATTTTGATCATCTGTACATTCCTTCCATGTAGTTAGAGCTGTTATTCTTCAAGTTCTTATTTCAGTTTGTCGTACGGTTTGAACACTATTTAATGCCAGGCTTGTATGTTGCTGAATTCTTGCTGCCTTTGGGGTTACTTGTGCCGTGTTCAAAGTAATCCGCATTCTTGTTCAGTTACTGAATATTAAGTAGAAGCGACTTTGAATAATTGTGGCCATTTGTTTGGGTTTGCTCAATTAGTGCATTAAAGTCTTATAATGTGTAATAGTAACTCTTCTTTTTGCTCTTGAGTAATTTAATATTCATTTACCAAAATAGGAACTTCGAGATGCATTTGAGTTTTGTTTTAGCAGTGGCTCAGAAAATGTTTCAGAAATTACTTTTGTAATAACTTGCAATTAATTGTTCTTTTCACTTTACTCTTGTTCAAGCCTGTGATCTTTCCTCTTCCAACTAAGAATTATTCAATAAATTTAAGAAATGTCAAGCTGTGGTTTTCATTCTGTGTTGAACTAAAACAAAGGCACTCAAGAATGCCATGTTAGAAGGCATAAAAGGAGCCAAGTGCTTATGTCATGGCTTTGTTTTGTATTGTACTTTGAGTCAGGGTTTCTGTGTGTAGCCCTGGCTGTCTTAGAACTCTCTTTGTAGACCAGGTTGGCTTCAAACTCAGAGATCTGCCTGCCTCTGCCTCCCAAGGGCTGGGATTAAAAGCATGTGCCACCATGCCCACCTTATGTCATGGCTTTTGAGGGCAGGTGAAGGTTAGGAATATTTTAGTTGAACGCTAGATTCTGTCGATTTCAGAGATGCCATAAGGGTACTGTAGGGGCTTTGAAGCAGGCTGTTCATTTTGGATTTAATGCAAAAGTAAAAAGGATGTTGCCTCAAACATGAGCACGATTTTAAAATTCTTTTGATCTGGTTTGAGCATTCTTTAGTAATATACAGGAGATCAACCTCCTGACACTTCAGGTATGTGAGAAAATCCATGTGGAAGTTAGCCCCTTGTAACAGTAATAGTGGAACTCCACACTTACATCAATCTGCAACAGGAAAGGGGAGGAAAGTAGCATTGGTAGATGTGAAGATGTGAGTTAAATTTACAGTGGGATTTTACTAGTAGAATTTAAATGTTTTTTATTTTTAGAAATTTTGGGTATGGGGGAAAATGAACTAAAAATACAATTGTTAATTCACTTCCTCCCACCTCCCACTTTAAAGTTTCTTCATTGTCAATACCATACCTCAGAGTGAGACTTAGTACCATCCATGAACCTACATGCTGTTACTGTCTAAAGCCCATGATGTGTGTTAAGGTTTACTCTTAGTGTTATACATCCTATGAGTTTGGACACACACATAATACATCTTTGTAGGTCATACAAGTACATTCATTGTCTGGTAAGCATTTGATACCCAGAAACTAGAGAAGAGCTTATTAATGTTTCAAAATGCTTAGAAATAATAGCAAGAGATGTAAACCTTGGGTGTTAAGTACATTATGGTCATAAAGAAGACAATTAAGTGCTAACACAAACTAGGAGATTTCAGTAAGAATGGTCCCAAAGAATAAGACATGTAGCAAGGGTTTCTTTTTGAATGAGTTAAGTGATCATTTGTGATTTGTTCTTGGTGAGTACAGAATTGAGAATGAGGTACAAGACTTGAAACATCCACACAATTTTCTGAGTGTGAAAGATGGAGAGCTTGTGTATGCAGGGATGAGTACAGAGAGCTCGTGTATGCAGGGATGAGTATGGAGAGCTTGTGTATGCAGGGATGAGTAGGGAGAGCACGTGTATGCAGGGATGAGTATGGAGAGCTCGTGTATGTAGGGATGAATAGGGAGAGCTCGTGTATGCAGGGATGAGTATGGAGAGCTCGTGTATGCAGGGATGAGTATGGAGAGCTCGTGTATGCAGGGATGAGTAGGGAGAGCTCGTGTATGCAGGGATGAGCACTACATGATGTCTTGTGCTACTGAAAGAATGAGAGGGAAAAGCAGTCTTAAAAGCTGTTTACAACATTGTGCAAAGCAATGAAGAGAAGATATGACGTGTTTTCTCTGTCCTTTGTAGTTTTGCAATTGTCACACACTTATTTTACTCTTGTTCTGTAGGCCAAGGATGAAAATATGCAGACTGAAATGAGTGACACACATTTGAGAGGGGACTCAAGGGCCAGTGAGATGACTCAGCAGGGTGAAATGCTAAGAAGCAAAGACTGAACACTTGAGTTTAGCCCCCAGGACCCATGTAATGGTAGAGAAGAGACCTGATCCACATAATTGTCCAAATACACAAGTGTACACACACACACACACACACACACACACACACTTTTTAACTAACACTAATAAAATGTTAATTAAAAATAAAACTGAGAAGAGACTTAAGCCCTAAGTTTAACTTTAGCTGTTCTCTATGTTCTACCCCTCTCCACTTTAAATAAATACCATGATGGATTTCTTCTTTTACAGTATGTGATTGAGATTGAACTCTAAAAAAAAAATTTTTTTTTTTGGTTTAGTCTCACATGCTACCGTATCTATGTTGAAATCAAAGGACAATGCGTGGGAGCTTGTCCTGTTCTACCTTATAGGCTCCAGGAATCCAACTCAGGTCATCAGACTTGACAGCAAGTACTTGTGCCCACTGAGCCAACTTGCTGGACTTTTTACAGAACTCTGCTGATATGTTTGGCTTGATAGAAGATCTTTCAAAAGTAAGCACTAACACTAAAGCAGATGTTGCATTTAAATATGCTTTGAATTATCAGTTTCTTAATTTGAATGCTCAGGAGCAACAATACAATATTAATCCAGTAGGAGATGAATGGCGATTGCCTCTTGTCCCAGAGCAAGTTCTCGTTGCTTCTGGAAGGTCATACTCTCTATGTCTTGCTCCTGTTTCTTGGGGCCTGTGCATGGAGGTATTTTGTTCTGAGACAGGAACTGCCTTGGTCTTTTCACTAGATGTTTTCTTGCCTTAGCCCCTGAGTCATTTGTGAGTTCCAGGCCAGCCTAGGCTACATAGCAAGATCTTCTCTTAAGTGGCCCAAATGTCTTAAGTTTAGAAGACTGTATGTACAGAAGGGTAAAGTTAAGGGCAGACAGGGAAAAAAAATTCTACAAGCTTCTGTTCAGTCTTTACCGTGAATAAAGGCAGGGAACTACTCCAGAGTTTATGAGCCCATGTAAGCCCGCAGCCTCAACTGATGCTAAGTGGGTGGTTTAAAATGTTGAAAGCCAGGAGCTGCTTTAACATATTTCTGTTAAGTCTCCATGCCTGCCAAAGTAACCCCCCCAAAAAAAGTCTTGAGGAGCCCATATCTGCCTTAGACTTCTAGTTATTTCTAAAGGTTCTGAAGTCCAAAAAATAAAATGAAAAATGAGAAAGTTTAGTTTTAAGGAAAAAGAATTGTAAAACCATTAGTGAAAGTACCAGCCCACAGACTGGTGTTAAAATATAAAGTAGCTGTCACTTTTAATACACAGAGAATCCATGTGAGGGTGGCATACACCTTTAATCCCAGCACTGGGAAAGCAGAGGCAGGCGGATCTCTGTGAGTTCGAGGCCAGCTTGATCTCTAAGAGCTAATTCCAGGACAGGCTAAAACCCTGTCTTGAAAAGAAAAATAAGAGGACATGAAGGTGGAAGGGGCAGCGTTGGGGACTGGGGCGATGAGTGGAGTGTTGGAGTGGGTATGTTAAAGATACATTTTGTATTTATGTATGAAATTGTCAAAGAATTGTTAAAAATTTAAGGATATAAAGAAACAACTTACCTACCTCTCAAATGTAATCAAAGACAATAGACTTGTAATATTTCTCTTTGGACCACCAACTCAAAAAATGACACAGAGATTTCTTATTAATTATGAAAGCTCAGCCTATAGCTTAGGCTTGTTCCAAACTAGCTCTTATAACTTGACCCATTTATATTAATCTACGTCCCTGTAGTGAATGGGAGCACGGGCTGCTTTTCGTCCCGCCCGGCTCCCGCATGGTTAGCTTATACCCCGAAATAACA